>CAUYON010044187.1:0-33193 GCA_963573935.1 Arctocebus calabarensis
CAACCAAAAAAAATGGTTGGGCATTGTGGCAGGTGCCTGTATTCCCAGCTACTTGGGAGGCAGAGGCAAGAGACTCGCTTGAGCCCAGGAATTGGAGGTTGCTGTGAGCTGTGATGCCACAGCACTCTGTCCAGGGTGACAAGTTGAGGCTCTGTCTCAAAAAAAAAAAAAAAGAAAAGAAAAACAGGCTGAATGCTGGTAATTCAAACTAAAGCCCATTTATCAGGTGGAGGGGCTGGAGAACCTGACTTTAAAATAGTCAAATATTCTCAACCTCAAGTGTGTAATCAGACCACCTGGTAAGTTGTGGGGGTTTTTTCAGGGGGGGGGGGTTGTTTGTTTGTTTGTTTTGTTTTTTGAGAGATAGTCTCAAGCTGTTGCCCTAGGTAGAGTGCCATGGCATCATCATAGCTCACAGCAACCTCCAACTCTTGGGCACAAGTGATCCTCTTGCCTCAGTTTTTCTACTTTTAATATAGACAGGGTCTCACTCTTGTTCAGGCTTGTCTCAGACTCCTGAGCTCAAGCAATCCACCTGTCTCAGGCTCCCAAAGTGCTATGATTATAGGCATGAGCCACTGCGCCCGGCCCAACCGGTTAAGTTTTTAAAACATACTCTATCAGGTATAGTATTTTGGGTAAATTCTAATCGCCCACAGAGATCTGGATTTCACTGACCCAGAAGGCACCCGGCATATCAGTATTTTTTTTATCTTCCCAGGTGATTCTACTGAGCCTTGGATGCTAAAAGGCTCATTAGAATCCCATCAAACTTTCAAAGGAGATGTGTGTCTTCCACCAGTGACTCATTCAAAGCCTAAAATGTACCACTTCCTAAACAAAGACTTCCTCCCTATCTAGTGAGAGAAGCACCAGGATAAAGTCAGCGGAATGTCAGACAAGTGCATGTCATTTGCAGGGAAGATGCTGCCAATTTATCTCCGTTTAACCCAGATGAGTTTATGTTGAGTGTATTCATTTTTATGCCCTTAATTGTGACACCGAAGAGAAGGGTTGATGCTAATAACATAACTGGTAGTGAAGAGGGTAAAAGGAAAAAACAGTCTTTATTTTTAGTATGCAAGGACTTTTCCCTGCATTGGGGATGGAGAAGAAAGCCAATTAGCAGCACCTAGTACAATAGCAACACAATAACAAATATTAAGGGAAATAATCAAACATGAATCTCAAACATCAGTGACCATGAGAATTTAGGACTGAATTCCCTGCTGGCTTGAGTGGACAGGGAGAACTTTATGGATGAGGCAGAGTTCTAGCTGGGTCTTACAAGACCAATAGAATTTGATTTGGAGAAGTAGAGAAACAATAAAACAACCACCCAACAACAATTACAATAACCATTTACTATATACCAGGCACTCTCTCATTTCAAACATCCTTTTCTTTAAACTTCACAATGACCTTATCAGCTTCATTTTACAGATGAGAAAATGAGGACTTAAGGAGATTGAAAAATTTGCCCAAGCTCACATCAACAAGCAGGATTAGAACCCATGTCACCTGACTTCAGAATCCAGGCAGACAGGCCAAGGCAGAGAGACTGAAAGGAATTCCCTGCTTGGGTGCTGTTGTGTAAAGGATCCAGCCTGCTGAAAAGGTTGGGTTCCTCTCACCAGGAGGCCCTAGAAGAGAAAACCTGCCTAAATGGGACAAGGTCAGATATTAAGCCAACCGCAACAAGGAGAGCGGAATCGAATGCAAACCAAAAAAGGAGTTCTTTTTTTAGAAACGCAAGATGAGAAAAGCATCAAGGAGGTGAGCGTGACTAGGGAAGCACAGGTCTGGAGATTCCCAAGGGGTGAGGTTTCGCCAAAGGCTGTGAGAAATGCGGAGAGCTGGGGCTGGAGACTGCATTCCACCCATCAAGGACCCTCCAGGACATGTGAAGGGCAGAGAGCTCGGGAAGGCAGAGGTTCTACAGGGGAAGTTCACAGGGAGGCCCCAGACAGCATGGAGGGTTTGGACAGATAGCTGAGCCTGCCTGCCATGATGGAACTGTATATTTCTTTTTTTTTTAATTAAATCACAGCTGCATACATCAGTGCAATCAAGGGGTACAATGTGCTGGTTTCATATACAATCTGAAATGTTTTCATCAAACTGTTTAACATAGCCTTCATGACATACCCCCCCCCCCCCGTGGTAAGACAGAATTTATTTATAGGAAAAAATACAGAAAACACTAAAGCTCCTGGTAGAGAGAGAGAAAACTCAAGTTGGGAGAGAAAAGCTCTCTCCGTTTCTCCCGTCTCTCCCTTTAGGCCTTTAGTCTCAGGGTATATATAGGTGTATGGGTTCCTTGGCCAGGAAACGAATGAATACAGTCCCTTCCGCCAGGGGCAAGGTGAATGAACATATCAATGAATGGATACAGTCCATTCATGGAGTTGAGACCTAGGAAATTCACAAGAAATTGACCTAGGTATAGGAAATGGGGGTCCCACATTTAGTCCTAAGTGTAAAGTGAAGGAGACACCAAGGCACAGGTGTCTCCTTGGCAGTTGTCTAGCCTTTTTGGCTATTGGAGCCTCCGGTGGAGGTTGGAGGTCCCCCTCCTTGCCTGTCATCCAGCCCGCTGGCTCTTCAGCTGGCTGCCGCAGCACCAACACCGCCAAGGAGGAGGCGGCAGGTCTGCCAGCTCCGCTGAGCTGGCTAGGGCGCCCAATGTCCTGCATCAATTCTCCTTCTCCGAGTAGAAACTCTAACTGCTGTTAGGGAAAAAGGGCAAAGACTCGATCTAACTGCTTCCTGCTGAATCGGGCGATGATAGAAGTGTGTGTGGGGGGGGAAGCTGAGGGTTTTTTATGTTGTTTGTTTGGGGTTTTTTTTTTTTTTTTTGAGACAGAGCCTCAAGCTTTCACCCTGGATAGAGTGCTGTGGCATCCCAGCTCATAGCAACCTCCAATTCCTAGGCTCAAGCGAGTCTCTTGCCTCCACCTCCCAAGTAGCTGGGACTACAGGCGCCCGCCACAACGCCCGGCCATTTTTTTTTTAGGTTGCAGCCATCATTGTTGTTTGGCGGGCCCAGGCTGGATTCGAACCCGCCAGCTTAGGTGTACGTGGCTGGCGCCTTAGCCCGCTGAGCCACAGGCGCCAAGCCTGTTTGGGGTTTTTTTTGAGACAGAGTGTCACTTGTCGCCCTTGGTAGAGTACCCTGGCGTCACAGCTAACAACAAGCTCAAACTCTTGGGCTCAAGTGATCTTCTTGCCTCAGCCTCTGGAGTAGCTAAGACTACAGGTGACCACCACAGCACCTGGCTGTTTTTAGACCCTGTCTCACTCTTGCTCGGGCAGGTCTCAAACTTGTGAGTTCAGGCAATCTACCCACCTAAGCCTCTCAGGGTGCTGGGATTACAGGCGTGAGCCACTATGCCTAGCTGAAGCTGAGGTTTCTGTTCTGCTTACAGTTGAATTTTGAGCCTTATCCTCAGTGGGGGGTGGCACTCAGGCCTCCCTGTCCCAGGGGTTCATTTGCAGGTGGTGATTGCAGGACAGGCTCTGTGACTGTGTCCAGGCCAGGTGGGAGGGCTGTTGTTTGGGTGAAGTGCTGTGGTCTGGAGGGAATGTGAAACCTGGACTTTGTCCTCTGTCAGCAGCACCCTGGCCTGGTGTCCCTTGCAGGGAGGGGAAGGCTGGCCTGGAAGAAAGGACTGTTGGTACTTTTGAGGAGAGAATGAGAGGTAGGCTAGCTTGTGGCAGGAAGCTAGAGCCTAGAACCAGACCTAAAGAGAGTGAATGTAGCTGGGGCCTGGGGAGCCTGTCCACAGGTCCAGAGATCTGGGGCTGCCGTCTCAGATTTCTGGATGTGCCTCAGTAGCAAGGGCAGCAGCGCCCTCTAGTGTTCCCATGTGGCACTGATACCCGAGAGAGGCCCAAGACAGTGTGGTGAGTTGGAGTATCCAGAAAGAGGCAGCTGCTGTTAGGCGGGAGCAACAGTTGGAAGGAAGAGACAGGGTGTGAAGGGCTAAGAAGATGGTCCTTCAGCTCTTCTGACGTGACCCTCATCTGCTGGGTCCCCAGATGGTTATGCTATGCCCTGACCATTGTGATAGAGGGGGGAGTGGATAGTTGAGACTAAGCCCCGTCTGGGCCGGCCTGCTCCCGTCCCTGCTGTGAGACATCTACCCTGAGCTGCAGCACCAGCTACGTGGTGAGACCACACGTGTTAAACCCGCCAGTGCCAAAGTGGATTGTCTTCGTATCTATCCTGGGCCATCCTTGTGCTCCCCGGCTATCCCCTCACACCATGGAACTCTGTGCACAGGAGACTAAATATTGAATATAAAAATGTTTTAAATTGAGGATAAGTGTGCTACAACATAGAAGCAGGTGTATTATTACGGTGACCTTCTGCAGCCTCTGCACCCCTCCCCCCAACCCCATACTAGGTATGGTAGACAAGGTCTCAGCAAGCCTGGAACATGCTGTGGCAGCTGAAGGAACTCGAAGTCCCAAGCTACATTCCTGGTGGTGTAAATGAGTAAATATAATGTCTGCCCAGCGACTTACAGTTAGTGTAGCCCTATTTCCTGCTTACATCTGTTTTCCTGGTGTAGTGACTTTATTAACAGTGCATTACTACATTAATGTTATATATAAACATTTTGGGTTTGGAATAGAAATTACATGGTCTCCCCGCTTATCACTTACAAGACCCCTCTCTGTCCCTTTATCATGCCCAGATGATGGGAGAGAGGTGTCTATCTCCTGCATATGTTTCCTGGACATGAGTCCATCTCAGGAAGTCATGCCTCAGTAGGGATGGCTGCAGATGTGGCTGGGGATGGGCATGCCTCAAAGGCTGACTTTAGCCTTTCAGGGCACTGCCTGGGGGAGCCTGTGCAGAGCCACTTACCAGCTCTGGGACAAATGTATAGAAATAACAAAGACACAGAGCTTATCTTGGCCTAAGGAAAAGCTGTCTACTAGTGACACCAAGCCTCTAGCTATAGTAGTGGCCCAGTGGCATGGTGTTTAAGAAGCAGGGGAGGTCTGTGGTAGTTAGTAAACAGGTGATTCCCACATTCAGTGGCAGGTTCAAACACTTGTTCAAAGGTTCCTGCAGGCTTTATAGTTTTATTCCCTCAGGTTGAATGGGTAGAGATATTTGGACTTGGGATTTATTTCCCCAAAATTTGGTTGTAAAAGAAGACAAATCAGACTATATCACTGCCCCCACTGCTTAAAAGTGGGGAGACTGAGCCAGGCTGGCATAGTGTGTTCTAGGCCACAGTGACATTTCTGTTCTGAGAGGCACAACCTGCACAGATAATAACACAGTAAGTTTGTGTCTCTGACCTGGGCCAGGTGGAGTGACATGGAGGGGGATATTTTGAAGTAAGAACCTTTATAATGTGCATTTAGTGCAGAGCAAGGCAGAAGATGGCATGAAGGAGGAGCATGTTGCTAGATAGGAGGATGGACAGGTTGTATGTACTCAGAGGTACCACTGGCTCTGGGAACCTGCCATGCTGGTGCCTGGAGTCCCTTCCTCCAGGGAGAGCCCTTTGCCGATTCCATACCAACGGGTTCATGTGTGCCTCTGGGGAGCCCATGAGAGGGAGGTTGCTGAGCCCAGCCTGGGGCTCCCAGTCTGCTCCCCTGCTGCTCTTGTCACTGTAGTTCTAACTGCCAGCCAGGTTGCTGTAAGGGTGAGTGTGGGGCCAGGCTGGGACTGAGTGGGTAGAGCTAAGCTAAGCTCTTTAGTGTTGATGGGGCTATCTTCCTTCAGACCACTATGGCTCTGTCATAAAGGGGACCAGGGAGAAAGGTAGGTCAGTGCCCCAGCCCACTCTAGGGCCTGCGTCTTACTGGCATTGTTGAGGCTGTGATGAGTATGGATGCTCTGATGATGTGTGGGCGGAAGTCAGGGCCTTGACCCTTGTAGTGGAGGTACACCTTTCCTCACCCCCTTTGGCCTGGGGCCTTCCTGGGATGAAGGGAGAAGGGATATCTGCTAGGGTTGGGACTCTCCCTCTTTCAGTATTTTCATGCTGTCCTTAGAAGTGGGATGGATTGGATTTTTTATTTCCCGTGCCCTCTGAGTAGAGATCCCACTCTTAGATGGGATGGGGAGTAATTGTGGGGGGAAATAGGGTCAAGATAATCTCTGAAGGCTGGATTATCATGAGAAGTCCATGGGTTGGAGACCTAGTTGTGTCCCACCTATGAGACCTCCCTGACCCCCCAACCATTTGGGGGAGCCACCTTTGCTTCTGGTTGAAACTGACTCCTTCCTGTTATCCTACCCTGACATCTCAGCCTCATTCTTAGGGGCCCCTCCTATCCCAGTGTGCATTCCTCTGTGTGGGGGCTGGTGGAGCCTGGCTTCTGCCCGTTCAGAGCTCACTGCTACATTTATTGTGGAAGAAGCTGTTTGGGTAGAGAGATGGATATGTAGGAGTTTCTCCAGGATGTTTCCACCAGGGTGGGTGAGGTTTAACGAATGGGGGCCTCAGGAGCTTAAGCAGGGTTGGTTTAGGAGTGAGAAGAGAAAGAGGAGATGAGGCCATTGAGGTCTGGTTTTGATGGGGGCTCAGCCAAGAGGCAGCTGCAGACCAGTGTCCCCCTCTTCTGCACTGTTTTTTCCAGCCTTCTGTCGGTGTCCTGGGGAAGTGGAAGTGCTCTAGGTTCAGAGTGCACCCTGCCTGCATCCCTGAAGTTGGCTGTGGTCTGTAGATGGTGCCAGTGCAAGGGCTGCTCCTCCTGGAAAAGACCCTGGAGAGGACACTTGAAGGGTGTCCATTCAAGTGTCTCCAGAGTCTTTGGGAGTATAGGTTTATTGTTGTTGGAGGGGTTTTTCCAGAGTTGCTGCAGCCTCTGTCTCACAGACTGGCCCATGAGGGAGTTGTGGTGAGGGGCTCCCGCCTGTGGGTGCTGGGCTATGTGCACAGCTGACAGTGGACATGCTCAGCAAGGGTTTCCTTGTCCTCTTTGGCTAGTTAGGCTGCTCCACAGAGAAACCAGACACCCTGTCATGCCTGATGACAGCCATCATTACTTCCTGCTTCTGCATGGGACCAGCAGGACCCAGTCTGCCTCAGGAATCAGAATTCCAGGTGCCCTGCGGGGTCCTGTCAGTGCTGGCTTGCCAGCCAGGTGCCTAGGCCTGGCCTTTCTCTGGTCTTTTCCCACCCTACCCCACCCCCTTCTTAGCTGGTGTTTTCTTTGTTTTCTCTCAGTCCTAAAAGCAAGGACTAAGGTCCTCGGGGGTTGGTGTGAGGATTAAAATAAAAGACGTCCAGCTCGGCGCCTGTAGCTCAGCAGCTAGGGTGCCAGCCACATACACCGGAGCTGGCAGGTTCGAACCCAGCCCAGGCCCGCCAAACAACAATGACAACTACAACCAAAAAATAGCTGGGTGTTGTGGTAGGCGCCTGTAGTCCCAGCTATTTGAGAAGCTGAGGCAAGAGAATCACTTAAGCCCAAGAGTTTGAGGTTGCTGTGAGCTGTGACGCTATAGCAGTCTAACCAGGGTGACATAAGTGACAAATAAAAAATAAAAAAGATGCCCAGCATCTTTCTCCTTGGGTGACTAAATAATATTACACATTGGGGTCTTTGCTTTGTCCCTAGCCCAAGTGGCTAAGCCCAGCCCGTGTGCATGTTGTAGCCCCTTGTCCTGAAGATGGGGGCTAGGGGGGTGGTATTCAGCAGGGGCCTTTCCAGTCTTGGCATTAACCAGGAGGCTCATGGTTTTGTCTCCCTCCACAGCCTGGACGTGTCTCCTCAGGTAGAATCTGACCCAGCTGCTCTTCCTCACCACCTCCCCTGCTCCCCCTGGGCTCCGGCCCCCCCTACTCCTGCTCCCACAGCTGCTCCCATGCTAAGCACTAACCTTTTTGCAGCCGCCTCCCCCGCTGCTGCCACTGCTGCCGCCAGCATCGCCACCCCTGAAGCCACCCCATCTGGATTCTCGGGTCTCACCAACCCGTTCCTCACCTCCTTGCAGAGCAACCCCTTCTTCGAGGAGCTCGTAGGCGACAAAGCACTAAACTCTCCTTCACCTGCTCCCTCTCTCCCCAGTGCCTCCAGGGCCAGCCCCACCCCCCTGGCCTCCCCTGGGGAAGCCCTGCCTGAGTGGGACAACACCTTCAACGTCTTTGCTGCCAGCAGGCTGCGTCCAGAGGCCAGGAGCGAGATCCTGGCCCCAGCCGGAGTGGGGCTGGAGGCAGCTGGGCTGCAAGACCCAGGCCTCGGGGCCATGACAGTGAAAGCAACTGAGCCCCAGGGAGGCCCTAGGGGAGGAGGAGGAAGTGGGAGCAGCACGTGGCTGGAGCCCAGGGTTCCTCTGGATTTGGGACTGGACCACCAGAGCACAAGCACGTCTGAACTGGGACCCCTTGGGTTGGTAGGCGCCAGCCTCCCATCCACATCAGCCCAGCTGCACCTAAGAGCCTCAGCCTCAGAACCAGACAGGGAGCTGCCAGCTGAAGAAGGGAAAGCAGGCCAGAATCCAGAAGATGATGGGACATCTCTGTTTAGTCCCCCAGAAGTGATCAGTATGTGGGAGAGGCTGCCTGAACCAGACAGCACCCCTGAAGGCCAAGATGAGGAGGCCTCCCGAGGTGAAAGCCAGCTTTTCCATGAGCTAAATACGGTGGATGATTCCTGGCCTTGGGATGTAGTCACCATTTCTCCAGCAGCTGAGGCGACGACGACCTCACCAGTCCTCCAGGAAGAGTCTGATGAGCTGCCTCCTCCTCAGGTGCAGCCAGAATCACCAGAAATTGAGAGCCCCAGGGGAAGCAAGGGGCCTGCTCTGCTGGAGCCAGAGCCTAAGCATGAGTGGGTGTCTGACCAGGGGCTGCAGCCCAGCACACCACCTCCCAAGCCACCACGCCTCTTCACACCCTCAAATTCCCAGGAAGAGGAGGTGGGAAAGGAAGAGAAATCTGCAGGAGGGCTGAGTAAGGGTAGGGCAGGGTTAGGAGAAGAAGATGCCTCTCCAAGTGTATTGGTTGTTGGTCCCCGGGAGGTCAAGGAGGAGGGAGAGAAGCCGGAGTCGGAGGAGTCTGACAGCCGTTCTTCCGCGACCCTGCTGGGTGAGCCAGGCCTGGAAGACCTAGCGGAGGATGCCAGCCTCCCTGTGCTGGGGCCCTGCCAGTCTGTCTCCACCAGCTACCCTGAGAGTTCTGCCCCCATACCCTGTTACTCAGAGAGCTTAGCTCCTCAGAATCAGCAGATCTGGGGGGCTCCAGAGAAAGAAGATGGCCCTGAGGCTCATGAGGCCCAGAGCCAGGGACCAGTAGGAGAGGGGCTTGGGCCTCTGTCAGCCACCTGCCAGCAGGCCGATGTTTGGGCCTCCAGGGAGGATGCCTTGACCCCCTTCTTGTCTCAGGAGAGCCGAGATCCCCCCAGCCTCCCATCTACATCCCCACCAGGGTCCAGGGAATCTTCTGTTCACTCCGGAGCAGAAGAGCTGCCCACTCCTCCAGAGCCTACCTTTCCACCACCCCCTCTCCCTCTGTGGGCCAGCCAACACCACAGGGGGCCTAGTCCTCTGTGTTCCCCCCTGCCTAAAGCCTGGCCCCTGGCCTCTTCCTCTCCACCTCCGGCGGAACCAGCCTCATCCCCTGGCCCCTTTGAGCCCTCCCCACCTGGGGGCTCCCCTGCCCCACTCAGGGAGGACCACGCTGCAGCCACCCCAGCCTCCCCGCTTGTGCTTCTGCCCTTGGAGACACGACCAGTTGAAGAGCCACAACCCAGTGCCAGGTGAGAGGCCATCCCTAAGAACACTTTACTGGAGGAAGAGGGGGGAAAGGACAGAACGGCCCAAGCAGCAGAAGTGTTCACATTCCTGGCTTATCCTTTCCAAGGGCAGGTGAGGGTCTCCTTTATCCTAGAAGCAGGATGGTACAAGCTCTGAAGACACAAGCTTTGTGTGGTACCAGCTCTCTCAAGCTGTCTCCTTGGGGCCTTGGACTATCAGAGTACCCCCACAGCCAGAGGTTTGGGAAATGACAGTGATGAGGTGCAGGGGGTAAGAAATGAAGTTGGGGACAGCAGATATGGGCTGGCTGGAGAAGGGGGATGAAAGCCATGCCTTGGGCCCTTCAAGAGCTCTCGCATTCAGCTGTATGGGGGCTATGGGCTGGGGCAGGGGAGCTTGTCATTTGGGCCAGTTCTGGGGCAGGCCTTTGGAGAGCAGGCTGGCGGTGGAGCCTTGAGCAATTTCTTGTACAGATGGGATGAAGGGAGCAGCCTGGGGAAGGCAGAGACATAGAGGAGGGACCAGGACTTAAGTCAGAAAGAAAGCCGGAGACACATTGAGAGGCAAAAAAGAAAAACTAAAATGTTTTCCACATGTGACCCTCAGAAGACAAGTTCTCCAGCCTCAGTACGTGCTTCATTGGTTTGTGTCTGTGCCTTTCAGGAGGTGGTTCTGATGCATTTAGGACTGCTAGGTGGACAGCAGATGCCATGTGACTATGGTCACTGTGGCATTGGTTTGTTTGGAAGAATTGGGTTGTGACCCTACCAGGTGTCTAGTGAGGGATGACGAGAACAGAGGTCTGGGGACTCAAAATACTGGGAGGTGGTGGGGTATGACTGGGCTGGGGCAGCAAGTCCGGAGAGGCATTAGTGCTCCAGGAGGCCTGCCTGAGGGAGGGGCCAGTACAGCAGGGCATGGGGCTTGGGGAGCAGGGCAAGCTGCATCACTGGCCTTGGTTGGGCCCTCAGTCTGCTTGGGTACTCTTCTCATTCATACATTTGACCACCTTCATTCACTGAGTGTCAACTGCATGTCAGACACTGAGCAGGGGTGGACACTGTCCCCAGTCTATTCACAAGGAATTCCCAGTCCAGCGGGGAAGACACAGTGAACACAAGAAGAAAAGCCCCTGGGGGCTAGCACTGACCCATGAATGGGTGGGCAGGAGCTAGGCTGCCCCTAGCTTTCTTTTTTCTTTTTTTGAGACCGTCTCACTTTGTCACCCTCAGTAGAGTACTGTGGCATCACAGCTCACAGCAACCTCAAACTCTTGGACTCAAGTGATTCTCTTGCCTCAGCCTCCCAAGTAGCTGGGAGTACAGGTGCCTGCCACAACACCTGGCTTTTTTTTTTTTTTGGTTGTAGTTGTCAGTTTTGTTTGGCAGGCCAGGGCTGGATTTGAACCCTCCAGCCTCGGTGTATGTGGCTGGCACCCTAGTGGCTGAGGTACAGGCGCTGAGCCAATATTTACCTGCCACTTTTTTTTTTTTTTTTTTTGAGACAGAGCCTCAAGCTGTCACCCTGGATAGAGTGCTGTGGCATCACAGCTCACAGCAACCCCCAATTCCTGGGCTCAAGCGAGTCTCTTGCCTCCGCCTCCCAAGTAGCTGGGACTACAAGCACCTGCCACAATGCCCGGCCATTTTTTGGTTGCAGCCGTCATTGTTGTTTGGTGGGCCCGGGCTGGATTCGAATCTGCCAGCTCAGGTGTATATGGCTGGTGCCTTAGCACGTTGAGCCACAGGCTCCGAGCCATACCTGCCACTTTTCATAAGTTTTATTCTTCTCAGAGTTGGCTTCATGGCTGTACTTGGCGTGTTTCTTACATCATGAAGTGGATGGGCCAATAGAGGTGTCCCCATTCCTCAGATGAGGAAGTGGAGTCCATGAGAGGTACAGGATCCAGAGTCCCAAGGATGTAAGGGGTAAATAGCCTGAGTCTCTGGGCCTCCTGGCTCCTCATTCAGGACTGCTGTACTCATCATCTTCCCCTTCCCCAGCACAGCCTATAGGTGGCATCAGAGCTGCTTTTACACCTCATCCTAGCGCAGACTCCTAGGTGGAGTAAAGGACTCAGATGAGTTCTTTTTCTCTATGCTTGGGTGTTCTGCCACTCTTCCAGATTTGTAAGGCTGAATCCCCAGCCTTAGTCTGAGCGTCTCTAGGGCTGAGAGAGCCTTCCTTTAGTGCAGTGGTTCTCAACCTTCCTAATGCTGAGACCCATTAATACAGTTCCTATGTTACAGTGACCCCCCAACCATAAAATTATTTTCGTTGCTACTTCATAACTGTAATTTTGCTACTGTTATGAGTCATAATGTAAATATCTGATATGCAGGATGTATTTAGGTGACCCCTGTGAAAAGAGTCGTTCGACCCCTGAAGGGGTCACAACCCACAGGTTGAGAACCACTGCTTTAGTGGAATTTAAGGCCTTGGGCTAAGCCATTTTGCTTCCTTCTCCCTAATGGTCTTACTCCAAATCCTCTGTGAAGTAAGCATAAACTTGTAAGTGGTCCTCAGGGAAAGTTAGTTGATTTGGGGGTCTGATGCTGTTTCTGTTACAGTTTATGTAACTGTCATAGGTACAGGGTTGTGGGGGATCCCAGGATGGGGTCATCTGGAGACCTTGGGTGTGCAGGAGCAGCCACCACCAAGTGGTGGGATTTTTGTCCAGCAGACCTGGAGACTAGAAGGTGGCCTTGTAGTTTTGAAACATGAGTAGGAATTAGTGAGCCAATGGGAGCAGTATTCCAGAAAGAAGAATGGCTTTTGTAAGAGCTTGAAGATATGAGAGAGAAGTGGCTGTGAGAATTGTGGGCCATGAGGAAAGGGCCAGATTGTGTTGGAGATGGCGTTTTCTTACCTTGATAGGAGTGATTAAAAGATTTTCAAGTATTGGAAAGGCCAAGGTCATTATCCCATAGCAGAAGGGAAGAATGGTAGGCAAGACTAGGATGGGGTTGCTCATTTATTGGCTATGGCTGGAAGATAGCCAGCGCTGGCTTGTAGAGGAGGGTACGGTTTGAGAGAAGGTAGGAAGGGGGCAGGGCTTGACTGTTAAGGCTAAGGCTGAAGGGGATGAGTCAGAGAGCCTCTTTGGTTTCTGCCTTTCTGACCTGAGTCATGGCTCACTCTCACTGCTGGGGCAGCACACAGGAAAGGGCAAGTGTGGAGAAGAGAGAGACGTATCCATAGGTGACCCTTTGGGCAGCAAGCTAGCCTGCAGCTTTCCCTGTGGGTCTAGAGCCCAGTAGAGGGGATCTGGGCTGGAGACACACAGTAGCGGTGGTGGGAGCCAAGGAAGAGAAGAGGTGGGAACCCAAGGGCAGATTAACAGTTAAAGTTGAGAAGGGGCTGTCAGAGGTCAGAAAACTAGATGGATGTCATGAGGGAAAAACAGAAAAAGAGCTGTGTAAAGGAAGGAGCAATCCAAGTGTCAACTGCACAGAGAGATCAGTAAGGTAAGAATTAGCAGGGCTTGGCAACCTTAGCAGTTACACTTGTGGTGGATAATGGGGGGCCAATGTACTGTTCTGATGGATTGAGGAGTCAATGAAAGGTAAAGAACTTAGGGACAAATGTAGTCTACATGCCTTGGAGAGGTTTGGGGTGAAAAAAGGTGATAGCTAGAGCAAATACAAAGGTCAAGAGAGAGTTTTGCAGGCCTGTCTAAATACAGATGGGAAGCCACTTCTCTCCATAGAGAGAGGTTGTCTGGCGAAGCATCCCAGTTTTCCCAGGTCTTTCCTGGTTTTAGCACTGTAAGTCTCACATCTGGGAATCCTCACAGTCCAGGGAAAATGCTATAGCATAGAAGAGAAAGGGAGGAAGAAGGCTATAGGGAGAACCCCTGGCAAAGACTAGGTGCATATGAAGAGACATTTTGTAGGATGGCCTCTGTCATCCCTGTAAATGGGCTATGTCATCAGTCAATGAGGGAGGGAAATGGGAAGGAGGCAGGTGGTAGGGTGAGAATTAAGGAGAGCTGGGACGATTGCTGAAGGGTGCTGGGTGTGGCTGCTCTGGAGACCTTGGGTGTGCAGGAGCAGCCACCACCAAGTGGTGGGATTTTTGTCCAGCAGACCTGGAGACTGCACAGAGAAGGCAACCCCACCTTCGTCTCCCCATAACCCACCTCTGTCTGTCTTCACAGCCCCCACCCCGTGAAACCACTCAGTGCTGCCCCTGTGGAGGGCAGCCCCGACAGGAAGCAGTCCCGCTCCAGTCTGAGCACAGCCCTGAGCAGTGGGCTGGAGAAGCTTAAAACTGTCACATCTGGCAGCATTCAGCCTGTGGCCCTGGCCCCCCAGCTTGGCCAGATGGACACCAAGAGGCTAAAGGTGAGGCCCAGCATGGTGCAGGGGCCATCTGGCAGAACACATGGTGCTGTCTCCTGGAGAGAGGCCAGGAGTCTTGGGACAGGGTGCTGGGAAGGGCAGAGCAGGGAGCAGACAGGGTCCCCCACACCAGAGTTCTGAAGCCAGCTGGGCCATCTCTGGCACTGGAGAGAGACAACCCCAGGCAAAACTAGGGTGTTGGTGGTAGGGAGGACTGGGGTTGCCCTGCTCACTTGAAATCTGTTTGGCCTCAGGATGCAGCTGTGCTGGACCAGTCTGCTAAGTACTACCACCTGACCCATGACGAGCTCATTAGCCTGCTCCTGCAGCGGGAGCGGGAGCTGAGCCAGCGGGACGAGCATGTGCAGGAGCTGGAGAGCTACATTGACCGGCTGCTGGTGCGGATCATGGAGACCTCACCCACACTGCTGCAGATCACCCCCGGCTCCCCTAAATAGCCCTCCTCACCCCCATCCCTGGAAGGGTTGGCATGAACCTACTGCCCACCCACCCTCCCTCCTACTGAACTCACTCTCACCTGGGCAGGGTGTAATCTGCCCTCCTTGTCACCCCCTGCTCCTCTCCCTCTTGCCTCTATTGGGGCTGTCAGAAGGAGGCCCTTTGGAGGTATCAGGTTCCATGTCAACTTACATCTTTCGGAGCCCTGGATCTTCCCACTTGCCTGTTTTCATACCCCTTAGCTTGGGGAGATCCAGGGAAATGAAACAAGGAACTTAGCTTTAACCTCAAGATGGAGCAGGGGCAAGCTGCAGTTTGATGTGGCATCTGGGACAAGACTGGTTTGCTAGCACATACTTTATAATCCCCCAAGGATAGTCAGCCATTTCTTCCTACAGTCCAACCCTCATCCTGTTCATTTCCCTCCAGTCCCTATAGGGGCGTTTAGTATTACTGGACAGGGACCAAGCTGCCTGTTCATATGTATGAGTTATGGGCAGCCCTGGCTCTTCAGCCTCATGCTCATTCCCCTTAGAGCCAGGAGCCTGCGTGATCTGGTCTCAGCCATGTCCTGAATCTGTTACTGCCTCAAGTTGTTTGTGAGGCGGGTGTTGTTGTGTGGACAGGGGTTGATGACATGTGTCTCTGGGCTGTTCCTTGCCCCTGCCTTTGACCCTGGAGTGTCACGTGGGAATGTGTGGAAGGGGGCAGCACTCGCAGAGGGAGAGCTCCTCTGCGCTTTTCACCTCTGATGCATAGGCCACTCCAGGTCAGGGTTTTCAGCTGCTTATAGGTTTGGGATCAAGCCTCCTTGTCTGTCCTTGTTGCCTGTCCAGATGCCAAAACTCTGTGGTGCCACAGGGTTTGAACTTTTGGAAACCAATTAAAATGTGCCTTTTGTGGGTGGGGTCAAAAGCCTCTGGTTGTTGACCTCTCTCCTGTGTGGCGGACCCCTCCCAGCTGTTGAGCATATAGGGGTGGCTCTGTCAGGGCCTTGGGAATGGGGCTGGAGGATGGGGACAGCCCTGCTGCGTGCTCTTCCCCTCTACTAGAGTTGATCTCAGTTAAGGGTCTGGCCAAGCTGCTGCTGCTCCTTCAGCCTTCCTGCCATCTTTCCTTCTTCCTTAACCCCAATAGGAGAATCCTAGAATAAAACCTAGTGGAGGGCAGGTGGGCAGGGAGGCCTGGGGCTGCTGCTCATGCTTATTCCGTCTAGCCTCAGGCTCAGCTGTGCTAGACCAAGTAGCGGGTCTGGAAGTGCTAGGTCTATTATGCCTTTAGAAGACAGCTGTACTTAGGAAAAAGCCTTTGTTGCTCCCCTTTCCATTCACTAAGCTGCTGTCCCTTCTGCCCTATGACCTTGCCTGGTTTGGGTGCAGTGCACTTTGAAATGAAGTGTCCATCTTTTGGCATAGCTCCTGGTTTGCTTTAGAAAACAGCAGGCTTCCCCAAGGCATCTACAGGGAACCTTTTGCAGTGTAGATTAGCAAAAGTTGGGTGAACAGGTGCTGAAGGAGAATACTTTTGGCCCAGTGAAAAGGCAAGAGCTCCTTTGAGACCAGCTCTTCCTCATGGAAGTGGGCCTGCAGGCTCACTTGGAAGGCCTCAGGAGGAAATGTGCTCTGTGGGGAACATCTGTCTGCTGCCAAGATGGAACAGTGGAGTGTCGCACATGGAGTAAAGCCCCTTATAAAGTTACCTACCTTAAGGTCCACTCACCTAAGTGGAGAAAATATCCACAGAGGCCCAGGACTTCAGTCACGTTTTTTAGGGGTCATTGGGTGTTTCTCTTCTGTAATATCTCTGCTGAGAGGGAGTCACTTCCCTATTAGGTATTCCTCTGGGCTTTAATCATTCCTAGCCCTGTCCCTGATCTTCTGTTCATCTTTTATTATGGGCCTCCCAAATGCCCAGCATAGGGATGTCTTCAGAAGAGTGTTTGAATTGAAGCCCAGCATTCTTGTTTGATGTTTCTGTTCCTGGCCACAACTTGGAAGAAAAGGTGCCAGTGGGGTGGGGCAGGGAGCAGGCACAGTTCTGCTTTTGCTGTTTGTCTTCCTAGTTGTAACTCCTGTTTATAGAGAGCTTATTCTTCATGTTTTGAGCACTTTATGAAGAATAAAAAGTCCATGTACTGCAAGTGGCTCAGTTGTGTCCCTGTTTTGGAATGAATGATTGAAGCAGGGTGGATATGGGAGAAAGTAGCCTCAAATAAAGGTGATGGGGTTTTGGATGACACCACCCATGCCCTGACATAGAGGGGAGTAGTACAGTGTTACCCAGTAGCCTGTACTCTTTTCTCACTCCCAGGATACTCAAATTCATTGTGTATCATAAGGGAATACGTAGTGTAAAAAACTGATTTCTATTTTCAAATTGCTTAGTCTAATAGGGGAAGAAAAGATACAAATCCAGGACACAAACTGTTCTTCGTGGTGAGGCTAGAATTTCTCAGTTCAGGAAAAGTTGGTTTCTTGTGGTTCAGCTTAAGTATTAGTGGATGGGGAACTCTGACTGCTACAGCTCACGTAGTGTCCAGAAAGACACAGGAGCCAGCAGTACACCTCATCATGACATGAATGAGATCCAAAGTGAGCTTCCCTAGAGTCAAGACCAAATATTTGTACTGTTCTCTTGGGTGAAATGGGGAACTTTCTGTCACACTCCCCCATCCCTAGTCTGGATCATTGACCAAATACTTTAGCTGGGAATCTTCAGCCACTCCATGCTGCTGCAGTGTGTATTATTCATGCTTGGCGCTCGCTCTACACTCTGCAGTACTCCACCTTACCTAAAGTCCTTGTGGCTGGTGCTTGATAAATATTACTAAACCCCATTCCCCACCTCACTGCCCAGTTCTCCTGCTCAGCAATTAGACCTTGGGAGAGGTCTTCCTTGGATAGTTAAAAGAGGCAGAGGTTGCAAGGGCCCTTAACCCCTACTGGATGACTCATAGCCAACTTGAGTCTGCACTGTGAACCTTCCTATACCTGGCACTGACAACTTGGCAGTGAATCAAAAAGTCATGGCTTCTGTCAGAATCCATTGGTGGGAGGGGGTTGGGGGTGGTCATAACCCCTGCCCTGTGGACCTTACAGTAGGAAAGACAAATGATCCAATGCCATAAATAATTATAAATGCAAGGGCTACAAAAGAGAAGCTCAGGGTGCCTTAGGAGCATGTTACCCAGTAGCCATGTGTGGAAGTTGGGAGACAGAACAGGAAATGCAATGTTTAGGCTGAGGCTGGAAAGAGAGCACCCATTGGGTGAAATTAACTTAGTTTTCTGGGCACAGAATGCCCAAGGGTGCCCACCCTGCATGGTCCAGGATCTCATTGTCGGGCCGCTGGAGAGCACAAGGCAGAGTGGCGATATTAGAAACTGCATGAAGGTTCTGCAGTGCAACTCCGTGCAGAAAGCTGTCTGAGATTAACCCTAGTCGGCCTGGATTCCTTTCCATTCTGGTCCTGGGTCGGGCCAGCTTGAGTGGGGCCCTTCTGGACTGCCGTTCCGGAAGCGACGCCTACTGCAGATTCTAGGCAGCAGACAAGCAGCGAGGGCTCGCTCTGTGGGTGTCCGTCGGAACTTCAGAGTCGTGAGCACACACCCGTCCCAGACTGCAACCCCTGCAAGGCTTGCTGCAGGACCAAGATCCAGTCTGTGTCGGTGTACTCTCCGTAGTCTTGGCCCTCCAGAGCCGCGACGCGAAAAACTACACTCCCCACAACTCTTTGCGCCTCCCGCTCGCTGCGGTTGCTTAGGGCCAATCGGGAGAGGCAGCTGTGGCGGGGGCCGAGGAGGGACATTTTAAAAGGGCCGGGGATTGCGGGCGTCAGTGGCCATGGCGGATACAGCGACTACAGCATCGGCCGCGGCTGCGGCTAGTGGCACTAGTACCTCGACCGATGGACCTCCTTTCCAGCTGGGCAAACCCCGCTTCCAGCAGGTGAGGACCGGGCTGTGGCCTGTGGGTCGGCGTGTAGCACAGGGAGGGCCAGCAAACTCCCCTCCAAAGTCCCCTTCAGTCTGGGGGGGGTCTCCGACCCGCGGCCACCAGAGCCTGCAGCTTGTGCTTCGGATACCTCGGCCACAGCCGCCCCTTTCCCATTGGCTTGTGGGGTGGGCGAGAACTTCCACCTAGGCTCCCTATTGGCCTTTGGTGCCGTCACTTCCCGGCTGCCCGCGCCCTCCAGCCTTACCCGCCCGAAGCGCTCTGTGATTGGCCGCCGCGGGCCGCGGCCGGGGATCCCGGGCGCCCGGGTCCGAGGGGCTCGCGACGGGTAGCTCTGGGTTATGCAGCAGCCCGCTCCCGGCACAAAGTTCAAGTCCGGCCCCGGATGAGAAGTTCGGGAGGCCGGGATGCCTTCTAACTTTTTCCTCGGGTGGAGGCTGACGTTCCTTTCGAGCTGCCGGACAGCGCCGGTGCCGCACGGTCACGCTCCCATCCCTCGACCCCAAGCCAAGTCCACCAAGCGCGCCAGGGTAGGGCCACGTGCTGAGGAGGAGTGCGGCGGCCCGGCGACCTCCATGACCCCACCCCCCACTTCCCGCTCCGCTGAAGATTCGCCTACGCCGCAAGTTGGCGGCTGGTGCCCTGCGGAGATGGAGCTAGGACGTGCGGGAGAAACGCAGTGTCATTCCCTGGGGCCGTCACCCCCGGAGGGGCTGCCTCCCAAGAAACCCGATCCAGCCCCTCCCTCGCTGCATCTTCCCCAGAGGGTCTTCTGCCCCCGGGGTCCCGGCTCCACCGAACGCTCGACTCTGTCCAGACCTGCTCGGATTCTTAGGGGCATGGTTGTCCTTTTCCTCCGGGACCCCCGCCAGGGCATCACTAACTCGGTCCTCCGTCACGGAGACGCGGACAGAACCAGCACCCGAGACGTGCTGGCTGGGCCCGGGAACCAGGAGGCTGGGAGCGCTGTTCCCACACTGCAGACCCTCCCCTCCCCCCAGAGCCCCGTTGCCTCCTGCACTGAGGAAATGGAGTTTATTTATTAGGAAGAGAGCAAAGAAACTCGGGTGAAGTGAACCCGGGCTCTCTGGGCGGTGGGTAGCTGCGGAGGCGGCCAGAAAGAAGTTTACACTAAGAAAGGAAATAGTACAAAGGTCGGTGCGGTGGCTATTTTTTTTTTAATAGTGATGGAGGGAGGGGGACTGGTTCTAGCAAAGGAGTGCCTCCAGATTCAATGATAGATAATTATGGAGCTGTGCTCCAGAACCTTCTGAAAAAAAAAGTCCCCATTTTTTTTTAAACAGGACCTTAATTCCTTTTTAAAAATAGACCATGTCAGCATGTATGTATCTGAGATGAGATTGGTGTCTTCCTGCTAGGGTAGGATGACACCCACAGCGAGATTGTCAGGGGTGTCCCTGCCTGGACTTGAGTGACCCTTTCCCACCCCCCCCGCACCCCCGCACCTCCCCAACCCCCCCCCTCCCCCCCGTACCCGCACGTCCTAGCTCCATCTCCGCAGGGCACCAAGAGTGTGAAACACTTTTCACAAAAGTGTTTGTTGAGTGTTTGGTGAGTCCTCCCCTCACCGCCCACATACACTCTGCTCAACCTTCAAGGCTCAGTCAGGCCCACCTCTGGGAAACACTTGCTGTCTTTCTCTGGTGCCATTATCCCTCTGGTCCCATCAGATTGCTGACTTCCTCCCACAGGCCTCTTTGGCTACCTCAAGTGGGATGTTCATAGCTCGATCTTTCCTTATGGTCTTCCCTGTGGTCCTCTAATTGTTTGCTGTGTGGTTACTTGGTATCCTCAAACCTTCCTAGGTTTTTTGGGAGAAAGCATTGAGCTTGTCCTTCCCTGTCTCTTGTCTTATGCTGAGGGGGGTTGGGCATATAGTAGTATGCTGAGTAAAGATGTAAAGAGGGTAGCTCGGCGCCTGTGGCTCAACAGGCTAAGGCGCCAGCCACGTACACCTGAGCTGGCAGGTTCGAATCCAGCCCGGACCCGCCAAACAACAATGATGGCCGCAACCAAAAAATGGCCGGGCATTGTGGCGGGCACCTGTAGTCCACCTGTAGTCCCAGCTACTTGGGAGGTGGAGGCAGGAGACTCCCTTGAGCCCAGGAATTCGAGGTTGCTGTGAGCTGTGTTGCCACAGCACTCTACCCAGGGTTACAGCTTAAGGCGCGTCTCAAAAAAAAAAAAAAAGACGTAAAGGGGGATGTGTATGTGTGTTTCCCTCTGGTGCCTGTTATCTGTGTGTGGCTCTCAGGATATTCAGTTATGCAATAGACATTTATTGAGTACCTCTTAGAGGCTTAAATGACTGAGCTCTTTGCTCTGATCACTGCTGAAGCCATAGATACACATTAAGGCTAGGCCATTCTTGTGCAGCCATTGCTGGTACCTCTTTTTGGCACTGCTCTCAAAGGCAGTAAAAGTGTTTGTTGTATTTGCTGTTGAAGCTTCCCTCTGTCAGCACAGTGACCTGCATAAAGCACCCTGCATGTGATTCATCAATGTTAAGGAACTTTTCTTTACCCCAAACCTGCTCCTCCTCCTCCCAGGCTCACTGGTTCTTCAAGTGGTGCAATTTGCTGTTCTATCTCTAGAGTCAGAAACCTGGGAGTCACCTGTATACCTCCCTTCCTCTCCCTCACCCTCTAAATACACCCAGAGGCCTAGTGGTCTCACCTCTTAAACAGTGCTCAAGTCTGCCCATTTCCACTGCCAGAATCCTAGATCAAGTCCTTGTCATCTATTTCTTAGGTCACTGCAGAAACTTCCCAATAGGTCTCCCTGCTTCCACTCTGGCCACTTCTTCTGCACTGTAGAGTCCCAACAATATAGGTCTGATCAGATGACTTCCCACCTCCCTGCATACCTGAATACCTCCAGTGGCTTCCCTTGCTTCTGAGATAAAGACCCTTCTGAAGGAGCCTCAAACTTCTGCATGGCCTACCCCTGCTGACTTCTTCCTTGAATCCCACCATCCACCCACCCTCTTACTCTCTTTCCTACCATACTGGCTGCTTTTCAGCCTTTGAACCCACTGTGATCCCTCTCATCTCTTAAATTGGTAATTACTGAAGCTGGGTGATGGGTGAATAGACAATACCGTGATAGGCATTGGTCTGTGACCATTCAAAAGACGACGACAGTAGTCAAGCATTGTTCCACCCTTCTTGTGTATTGATATTGAATTTTCGCAACAACCCCATGAGACAAGTATAATGATCTCCAGGCTGCGGGTGAGAAAACTGAAACACACAAACAGATTAAGTATCTTCCTAGGAGGTATGGCTCCATAGCCCATGTTTGTTTGTTTATTTGTTCATTGTCACTTTTTTTTTTTTTTTTTGCAGTTTTTGGCTGGGACTGGGTTATGAACCCGCCACCTCTGGCATATGGGGCTGGTGCCCTACTCCTTTGAGCCACAGGCCCCGCACCATTGTCGACTTTTTTATTTTATTATTATTATTATTTTTTTTTTTTTGAGACAGAGCCTCAAGCTGTCACCCTCCTGGATAGAGTGCTATGGCATCACAGCTCACAGCAACCTCCAATTCCTGGGCTCAAGCAATTCTCTTGCCTCCACCTCCCAAGTAGCTGGGACTACAGGCGCCCGCCACAATGCTCGACCATTTTTTTTGGTTGCAGCCGTCATTGTTGTTTGGCAGGTCTGGGCTGGATTCGAACCCCTCAGCTCTGGTGTACGTGGCTGGCGCCTTAGCCTGTTGAGCCACAGGCGCTAAGCCTGTTGACTTTTTTATAGTGGAAGTTTGCAAACATACAAAGTAGAGACAACCATCAGAGAATCCCTATTCACCCATCACTCAGTTTTAGTAATGACCAATTTAAGGCCAGCCTTCTTTCATCTACACCCCCAGCTCTAACCAATGAATTATTTTGAAGTAAAGCCTGAATAGCTCTTCCTTTCATTAACTCTACTAACAGGTATCTGTAAAAAAGATAAAATAAGGACTCTGGTTAGTTTTTTTTTTTTTTTAAATAAACTTTTAAAATTTCTGGTTAATTTGAGATTTACAGAATTAAAAGGCAGAGAATTCCTGCATAACTCTCACCCAGGGTTCCCTAATATTATTGTCTTACAGTGTCACAGTACATTTGTCAAAACTAAGAGACTGACATTGGCACTTTACATTAACTATGCTCTAGACTTAATTGGATTTCGCTATTTTTTTTTTTTTTTTTTTTGCAGAGACAGAGTCTCACTTTATCACCCTTGGTAGAGTGCCGTGGTGTCACACAGCTCACAGCAGCCTCCAACTCCTGGGCTTAGGTGATTCTCTTGCCTCAGCCTCCCGAGTAGCTGGGACCACAGGCGCCCACCACAACGCCCGGCTATTTTTCTGTTTTGCAGTTCGGCTGAGGCCGGGTTTGAACCCACAACCTTCAGTATATGGTCCAGTGCCCTACTCGATGAGCCATAAGTGCCACCTGGATTTCACTTTTTTTTATAAAAAAAAAGTCCCCTTTCTTTTCCAGGATCCCATCTAGGAACACATCACATTTAGCCATTATGTTTCCTTATCTCTTCTGGTCTGTGACAGTCACAGTACCTATAACAGTTTCTCTGACTTTTTGATGAGCTTGACAGTTTTGGAAGTACTCATGGGATAGTTTGTGGAATACCCCTCTGTCTGGGTTTGTCTTTGTCTTTCTCCTGGATAAATGGACGGGGGTTATGGGTTTGCAGGGAAGAATATCACAGAGGTGAAGTGCTCTCTTCATTACATCATCAGAGTATTTTTTGATTAGTTTTAACATAAACATAATGTCCTTAACACACAGCATTTTTCTTAGTATCACAAAGTAACCAGCCACTATTCACATTTCCCTGATTGTCACAAAATTTAAATAAAATATATATAGCTGGTTGTTTTGAGTCAGGATCCTGTAAATCCTACACATAACATTTGGCTTTCTCTCTTTTGTATCTTCTAGGTTATTAATACTCTCTTCCTCCCCCTTTACCCCCCATATTTCTTGAAGAAACTGGATGGTTTCTTCTAGGGGTCTGCCTATCTCCACTGCCAGAATCCTAGATCAAGTCCTTGTCATCTATTTCCTAGGTCACTGCAGAAACTTTCCAATAGGTCTTCCTCAAGTTTGACTATCAGAGTCTCTGTGGTATTGTTTAATATGTTCCTCTGTCTCCAATTTCTCCCATAAACTTGTAGCTGTCTCCCAGGCTGGAGCTCAGTGGCCTCGTCAGAGCTCACTGCAACCTTAAACTCGTGGGCTTACACAGTCCTCTTGCCTCAGCTTTCCAAGTAGCTGGGGTTATAAAGCAGTAATTTAGAGGTCTGGGGTGAGGGGGTCAGTTTCTTCTCCCACAGCTTGCTCTGATAATTTCTTTCTTTCCTTATTATTTATTCTTTTGATAGTTTCTCATGCTTGCTCAGGCTGATCCTGAACTTACGGCCTCAAGTGATCCTTCCACCTTGACTTCTCAAAGTGTTAGGATTGCAGGTGTGAGGCAGCATGCCTGGCCAAGTCTATGCTTTTAACCACTCCCTGCCCCACTCCCCTTTGCCTAGTGAAGGGGAGCAGATGATAGCCAGCAGCCAGGTAATCTCTGAGACTTGGCTTTGCTAAAGCAGGATCAACACCTCCTAGAGTCACTTGGGCTTTAAACAGATACTGATGCGTAGAGCCCACCCCAGACCAATAGCATCAGAATTCCTGGGTGTATGGCCTCATTTCTGAAGTACCCAGGTGATGCTGTGTGCATTCTGGCTCAGGACAACTGTGCAGGTCCTGGCTTTCTGCCTTTGGGCTATTGGTTCAGTGAGTGTTTTATTCTTAATCCTGAAAAGCAATAATTTAGAGGTCTGGGGTGAGGGGGGAATGTCAGTTTCTTCTCCCACAGCCTGCTCCCCCACTCCAGATGGGAGGGGGCGAGCCTGGGAGGTGGGAAGGCAGCCTACTAGTGCAGGCTCAGGGATCCTGCTGAGAATTAGCTGACTCACCTTTCTTGCGAAGTGAAAGGGAAGGAATCACTTGGCTGACTCATTCTTCCGGTAAAGCAAAAGGGAAGAAAAAGTATACACTGACTGTATGACTGGATAAAGATGGGGGCTGAATTTTAGAGGCAGAGAAAAGGCTATACATTTTAAACTATTGAGAAAATAAAAATGAACTCAAACTGAGAAAGTAAAAACCTTTCCTGCCATTCATTGGATAGGGAAGACACAGATAAAGCTAGCTGCAAAGAAACAATGTTTCTTACAAGAACCCATGGAGCTATAAAGTATCAGAACAACTCTGTTCTTTGAACAATTGCTCTTTCAGGCTCATTGAGAAATCTCATTCTCTAATGTCATAGATTGCCAGAAACTTTGCTATTTAAATCATTTCAGTAGGAATGAACCATCTACCTCTTGAATGGCAGATCTAAGTCACTTTGCTGCAAAGAATCATGTGCTAAGCTTCAAATAAGGAGTTTCTGGTCCCAGTCTTCCACATTAATCTTAACTTTTTAGTTTCCAAAGAAACAAGACTCAGAGTCTATTTGTCAGTCTAGACCATCGGTTCTCAATCTGAGGGTCATGACCCACAGAAAGTGTATTAAAGGGCTGCAGCATTAGGAAGGTTGAGAACCACTGGTCTAGACCTATGTTGACCCCTTTGTACCCTGTCTTACTTTTCTTTGAGCACGTTGAATCACTGCTTCATTTACATTTTACTCCACCTTTACTCAACATTCTATACTAACTCAGTATTTTCCTTTGTTTGGTGAGGGGTCTCAGAGTTCCTCAGCTGTGTGCCTTCTTCCTTGCAGTCAGTAAACCGGACTTTATCACACTATAGGTTTGTCCCTGAGGGTCTTAGGCTGATTAGGCCTGGACTCTATCGTCTGCATTTCCAAATCAGGACCCCCTTTCTTCAGTCTCAGAAGTCCAAGTATTTACTGAAAAGTTACATCTGGAAGACCCTTTAAGTCTTACTTACCCCCTCAGACTTACATGCCTAATAAAGAATTTTCCTTTCCTTCAGGAGGTTTCTTACTATCCTTATCCTGGTTAATAAGCATTTGTGTCTAACTAGAAATCTATTCTTTTTTTTTAAATTTTATTTATTTATTTTAAATATGTGTATTTTATTATTCTTCATTACATTATTCCCCCCCCCCGGTGGTAAGCCAGTCGTTATTTGCAGAAAAGAATACAGAAAACACTAAAGCTCCTGGTTTTATTTTTATTTTTTGAGACAGAGTCTCACTATGTTGACCTGGGTAGAGTGCTGTGGGGCATCACAGCTCACAGCAACCTCGAACTCTTGGGCTTAAATGATTCTCTTGCCTCAGCCTCCTGAGTAGCTGGGACTACAGGCACCCTCCACAAGGCTAGGCTATTTTTTGGCTGCAGTTGTCTTTGTTGTTTAGCTGGCCTGGGCCAGGCTCCAACCTGCTAGCCTTGGTGTATGTGGCTGGCCCCCTACTCCCTGAGCTATAGGCACCAAGCCTAGAAATCTAAATATCATCCATGAGTCTTTGTTCTTCCTTGTTCCCCCACAGTCACTCAGTCTTGCAATATCCCCAGGGCAAAGCACAGTGCTGGGCACATGGTTCTTAGTAGGCAGCTGAATGGTGGAGTTAGGCACAGCCTCTGATCCTAGGCTTCATGCCTGAATCCTTTTGCTTATACTCTTCTCTGCTTGGAAAATTCATCCCAGCCCCAGTTCCACTGGGATACCTTCTTATCTCACACCAGAAATCTAGGTGTCCCCTGTGTTCTTTTTGGTGCCTCACTTAAGCACTGATCAGAGTGTTGTTTACTTATTTGTTTGTAGTTTTGTGTCTTTTGATGGGCTCTCAGCTTCTCAAGGACTTGTTTATTTTGGTGTCCCCTGAAGTCTGTGGGGCAAAATGCTTTATATGGGACTCTCTCCTAGTGACTATGGTGGAAAGTGACACAAGAGGGCTGGCGGGGCTGGGACAGGATCAAGACAGTGCAGTGCTGGACCTTCTTCAAGAAATTGCTTCATTCAGGCCATTCTCCTTCAGCCTTAGACTGCTAGCTGCCATACTTTATCCATTCCTGACCTTGCCCTTCCTTCAGAACCCAGCCTGGCTCTACCCACTCTGGGAAGCCTCAGAGTGGAAGCCATTGGCTGCTTTTCAGCCCACACACCCATTTCCCAGGCAAGAGTATTATGGAGCCCCTTCTAGATGTGTAAGGAAAATCCCCGCCAAAGAGATAAGGAAAGAGCATCTAATAGCCTGTGTCCTTCAGACCTTATTGTCCAGTATAATACTTAAAATAACAATAATAGCTTGTATTTTACTTTACAGATAAAAAATAGGATTTTTATATATTATGTATAATATTGATATGTTTTTCATTTTCAAATCACTTTAAAAGATGTAAAAGTAAAAATCACCCATAATCCTATTATCTAGTGGCGATCTCTATTAAAATTTTAATGTATTTTTATCTGGCTTTCTTTTTTTAAGCCAAAGGCTCACTTTGTTGCCCCCAGTAGAGTGCCATGGCATCATAGCTCATAGCAACCTCAAACTTTTGGGCTCAAGCGATCCTCTTGCCTCAGCCTCCAAGTGTGCTAGGATTATAGGTATGAGGCACTATGCCCGGCCCTGGCTTTTTGAAAAATATGATTTTTAGCTTTTATTTTGAAACACTTTCAGTCTTACAGAAAAGTGCAAGAGTAAGGAAAACTTTCCCATATACCCTTTGCTTAGATCCACCAGTTTTTAACATCCTTTCCCATTTCTTTTATTATTCTCTTTGTCTACAGGTGATCATAAAGTCTAGAAACATAGCAAATATACATAATCTCATGTGAATGTTTTCAATCTGTGAATACATAGAATTATAGTACTTATATTTCCAGACTTTATGGCTGTCCTTTATATTTACCAATTAGTTTTCTTCAACCATTTGAAAGTAGGTTATATTCATTCATCCCTTAATACTTCAGTTTATATATTTTAAGAACAAGGACATTTTCTTACATAAGGACAGTGCAGTTATTATGTTCAGGAGATTTAACATGGAAACAACACTTACATTAATGTAGTCCATCTTGCAATTTTGTCACCTGTCTCAATAATGTACTTGGGAGCATTTTCCCCTCTAGCAGAGAATCCAGTCCCAAATAGTGTGATGTACTTAGTTGTCTCTTTCCTTTAATGTGAAAGGGCTTTTGTTTTTGTCTTTATGACATTAATGTATTTGATGAACGTGATCAGTTAATTTATGAAATACCCCTCAATCTTGTGTGTTTGATATTTCCTCGTGATTTAGATTTCAGATATCCCTCATATCACTATGAAAGTGATTCTTTTCAGGGTGTCACACCCAGAGGGACACAATGTCCACCTGCTTCTCATTGGTCCTTTTAATGTGTTACCATCATTTTTGGGGGTGGCACTTCATTACTTCTGGCACACCAAAAATGTACTAGTTTCATCTTGTGCCTTCCCTTTCTCAACCCCTGAATTAGCCTCCTCCTGAGGAACTCTGATTCTTTTTAGTGGACCTGGATCTGCATGTCATTTGGTCTTTTTACTCTTCATTTCGTATCCATCTAGGTCTGTTTATCTCCTTGTTTATTGAATTGGAATCATGCTGCTTATATGCATTTTATATGATAAAATCCGAAGTATTTTTCCATGTCCTGATGTCTGAAAACGTGATTTTAAAGGCTGCATAGTATTCAATCATATGAATGGGCCTTATTTATTTAACCACTTACCTATATAAATAGTGCATCAGTGAACATCTTTGGGGTACACCCCTGACCACATCTCTCAATGTCCTGGATGGTTTCCTTAGACTAAGTTCTTAGAGGGGAAACTTTGCCAGGACAACAGTGTGAGTCTCAAGCATCTATGTCTTAAGTCAGGAAATGGTTTAGACCATTTGAGATATAAGAGGTTAGAGAGTTTCAGTAAAAATGGTACTTGAGCCTTGGCGCCTGTGGCTCAAGCTGCTAAGATGCCAGCCAAATACATCTGACCTGGTGGGTTCGAATCCAGCCTGGGCCCGCCAAACAACGATGGCTGCAACCAAAAAATAGCTGGGCGTTGTGGTGGGCGCCTGTAGTCCCAGCTGCTTGGGAGGCGGAGGCAGGAGACTCACTTGGGCCCAGGAGTTGGAGGTTGCTGTGAGCTGTGATGCCACAGCACTCTACCCAGGGTGACAGCTTGAGGCTCTGTCTCAAAAAAAAAAACAAAAAATGTACTTGATCTGGTCTGTGAGGGGCAGCACCCGGTGGGGGTGGTGGTAAGAATGAGACAATGCTCTGTGCAGGGCATGCTGCTGTGGGCAGAGAAATAAAAGTGGGATGGGGCTTATCGTGTGTGAGACCTTTGAGGTGACCTGGGGCCTATTGCCAGGTCTTTATTGGGAAGAGAAAAGAACAAGTGTTGACGGTAGTCCTAGTAAGCAAGGGGAGGAAATGTGGAGGCTTTTCCCCCTACACTGTGCAGATGATAGTGTGTGGAGAGCTTATGGGACTGCAGGGAGAAATTTAGGGCAGAGCCTGGAGTGTAGTGAGGCATGAACCCAGTGTTTGCCGCTTTCCCTTCATCCTGAGCTTGGCACCCTCTCTCCTCTCCTGGAGCTTAGCTTTGCCCAGCTGGCTTAGTCCCCAGAGCAGAAGGCCAGCAGCAGTATTGCTTGGTTTTCTTTCTTTGTGCTCTAAAGACTGTGGCCTGCTTAGCACAAAGCCTACTTTTTGCAGAGCCACTGGATTGGGGCAAAAAGGCTGGTGGTATGGCCCCTCCTACTGTGTCTCACAGCAGCTCCAGGGTTATGAGTGAAGGAAGACCCTGAGGAGTGTGAGATTGGTATTGTCATGCTTGAGCTGTGCCTGCAGGGATCAACCCCTAACCCCTGGGGCAGAGGCAGGTCTTGGGAAGGGACCCTGTGAGGGGCAGGCAGGGTCTTCTGTCACTCAGACTGTCCTAAGCAAAGCAGGGAGGCTGGGAGAGGGGCTACGCACCAGGCTTCACCTCTAGCCTGCATGTCCAGTGCTACTTGGGAACTTCTGAAGGGCTCACAATAGATCTCAGCATTGGGAGAAAGAAAAATGGGAGGCCCCTGGAAGAGAAGTTGAGACTGTCATTGAGTATCTTAATGGTCTCTGAGTTGACTTTGGGAAACTCAGCCTCAGGAAAGCTGTCCTGAGGTCCCTGAGCAATGAGGTGTCTCTGATATTCTCACACTTAGGGAGTCCTGGGGATTAGGGGGCAGTGACCCTAAGGGTGAGCTGTGGGGTGGGGCTCCCCAGTGTCTGGAGGATGGTGTATAGAACTTACCTACTCTTCTCTCCTGCCCTCTTCTCCAGACGTCCTTCTATGGCCGCTTCAGGCACTTCTTGGATATCATTGACCCTCGCACACTCTTTGTCACCGAGGTAAGTTATAGCTGTTACTCAGTAGCCCTGGGACTTAGTGCCTCTTCTTTCTTTCCTTCCTGCCTTCCTTCCTTCCTTCGTTCCTTCCTTCCTTCCTTCCTTCCTTCCTTCCTTCCTTCTTTCACTCCCTACCTCTTTCTTTTCTTTTCTTTTCTTTTTTCTTTCTTGACAGAGTCTCACTTTATTGCCCTCAGTAGAGTGCTGTGGCATCACACAGCTCACAGCAACCTCCAACTCCTGGGCTTAGGCGATTCTCTTGCCTCAGCCTCCTGAGTAGCTGGGACCACAGGCCCCCACCACAATGCCCAGCTTTTTTTCTGTTTTGCAGTTTGGCGGAGGCCGTGTTTGAACCCGCCACCTTCGGTATATGGGGCCCGCGCCCTACTCAATGAGCCACAGTGCTGCCCTTAGTGCCTTTTCACTTTAGGATGTGTGGATCATATGAAGGGTTAGGGATGGTGGGGATGGGGCAGTGAAGACACTCGAGGTGGGAGGTGAGAGGCCCATCACAGGCCCATCTACCTCTACCTTTCTCGACCTGTATCTATCATCCGTCTCCATCCGTCTGTTGCCTATCTCATGCACTATGCTGCGTGCTTTTTCACATTATTACATTTGGATCTCTTACAACACTCCTTCAAGGTAGATACATGGTATCATCATCATTATTTTTATTTAAAACTTCAAGGACATTATCAAGTACATAAATTATATGCTCATTAGAAAAGTTAAACAATACACTCATGTTTAAGTAGAACAAAAGAATATCCTTCTTTCTTACTCAATTCCCTCCCTTCATACGTAACAACTATACATAGCATTTATTTATTTATTAATTATAAATTGGTATTAATTTCAGGTTTATTAAAGTATTTATTTTTTTAAGTATACAGTTCTATGAGTTTTGACAAACATTCAGTTATGTGTTCACCACCATAATCAAGATATAAACCATTTTCATCATCCTAACAAATTCCCTCAAGCCTCTTTATAATTAATTTCTCTGTTCCCTACCCCCTGGCAACCAGTCATCTATTTTTTGTTTCTAATGTTTTGTTTCCAGAATGTTCTATAAATGGAATCCTACAGCATGCAGCCTTTTGTGTCTGGCTTCTTTCCCTTAACATAACGCTTTTGCGATTCATCTGTATTGTTGCATGTATTAGTACTTCATCTCTTCTTATTGCTGAGCAGTTTTCTATTAAAGGGATGTTTCAGAATTTATTTATTTATTTGTTGATGAACATGGGTTCTTCCCAGTTTTTTGCTGTTATGAATAAAACTGCTATGAGCATTCTTTGTGTGGATTTATGCTTTCATTTCTATTGAGTAAATAACTAGGAATGAGATTGCTGGCTTATATGGTAAGTGTGATAAATATATATATTTAACTTTATCAGAAACTGCCAAACTGTTGTTCAAAGTAGCTGTACATTTTACATTCCCAACAGCAATGTATGGAGAGTTCCAGTTACTCCATTTCCTCACCAACACTTGTAATTATCAAATCAAGAAAACATTTATTTTAGCCATTCTAAGACATATGTCTTGTAGGCTTTTTATATATATTTACACATGTGAGTAGGAATGCATGTACATATGAAATATCAAACATTTATTAAACACTGTGAACAAGGCAGTTTGTAAGCATTTCACATGCATTAGCTCATCATGTTAACTCAAAGCAACCCTAACAGGTAGATTCTATTATAAGGTTCTTTTTTTTTTTTAAACCTTTTTTTTTAAGATAGTCTCACTATGTTGCCCTTGGTAGAGTGCAATGGCATCACAGCTCACAGCAACCTCAAACTCTTGGGTTGTAGTGATTCTCTTGCCTCAGCTTTCCAAGAAGCTGGGACTACAGGTGTCCACTACAATGCTCAGCTATTTTTTGGTTGTAGTTGTCTTTGTTGTTTGGCAGGCCTGGGATGGGTTCAAACCTGCAAGCTCTGGTGTATGTGGCTGGCACCCTAGTCGCTGAGCTATAGGCATCAAGTCTATAAGGTCCATTTTATAGATGAAGAAATAGAAGTTAAGCCTCACACACTTGGTGCTGACAAGTGATAGAGCCAGGGTATGAACCCAGGTACAATTTTTCTCAGTAGTTTTCATTCCTATTGAGGTAACTTGAGTTTAGGAAAGGAACTTGCTCAAGATTACTCAGCTGGCAGGAAACCTGAGATCTGGCCCTGGGTCCTGCCCACATACCTTGAGGCAAGTCAGCTCAATCAGCTTCCTGAGAGGACAGCACTTTTCTGTGCTAAACATTCTGACGGGCACTCTTAGGCTCTGGAGATGACTAGCTCAAGGAGTGAAAAGCCATGATGGAAGGAAACACAAGGCCTGCCGGGTGCTTGGGCCTGGAACCATCCTCTGTGTGCCTGGGGGAGCAGCTTGATAATGAGAAATGTGCACATTGCCCTTGTGTGTGGTTTTTTTACTGCATTTTAGCAAGGATAAAGGGCTCAGGTATCGCAGACTGTCCTGGGCTCTGTCTTGATTCTGCTGATGTAAGTAGAATGTAAGTGCATAAAAATTAGGAAGAGCACCAAATTAGAGAAACTACTTGCCCAGCCTAGGTAATGTGTCATTCTAGATAGAACTGTGGTCCTAAAATCCCAATATAAATGTTACCTGCTTGATGGAGGCCGTAGAGGTCAAGGCTTAACTCAAAGGATGGAGGTGCTAATGGTTTGGGGGCACTTTGAGAAATGGAGGGAGCCTTGGAAGGTAGGGAGGTATTTCAGTTCTCCTGAGATTACCTTGAGCAGGCAGGGACTTTAGGGGTGGATGAGCAGCTGCTGGATGGCTTGCTGCCTGTGACGGGCTCACACTGCCCCTCCCTGACCTTTTCCCATTCTTAGACTATTTCATTTTACTACTCTTTTCCTTGTACCACAGCTTTCTTTTTCTTTTTCTTTTTTTTTTTTTTATTGAATCATAGCTGTGTACATTAGTTCAGTCATGGGGTACAGTGTGTGGGCTTCACATACAATCTGAGATATTTTCATCAACCTGATTGACATAACATTCATGAGATTTTCTCGTGTATTATGTGAAAACATTTGTGTTCAGAATTTAGTAGGTTTCACCTGTTAGCAAAGTATCTCAAGAATGGAAGAAAAAGTATACAATGTATACAGCCCTACTATGAAGATAATTTATATCTTCCTTGTTACTCAAAAACCCAAAATGCCACACCATTTGGGGTAAGGGTTCGCGGGTGGCAACGGCCGCCCCAGGGTGGGGGGAGTTAGGATAAAGCTTGGGATCACACTTGAAGTGCATCTTTG
>CAUYON010044190.1:0-13690 GCA_963573935.1 Arctocebus calabarensis
TAGGGAGTAATTTTTACCCTGACCTCATGTCTCACCTTCAGTGTTCCTGTATAGCTCCTTCCCCCCTTACATGGTCCTAGAACTTTGGTGAATTAAATGGAAAAAACTTACAGTGTTCTTGGCTGTGCAGAAGCTTTTTAGTTTGATCAGGTCCCAGTAGTGTATTTTTGATGTTGCTTCAATTGCCTGGGGGGGTCTTCCTCATGAAATATTTGCCCAGGCTGATTCCTTCAAGAGTTTTCCCTGCACTTTCTTCTAGTATTTTTACAGTTTCATGTCTTAAGTTTAAATTTTTAATCCAGTGAGAGTCTATCTTAGTTAAAGGTGGGTCTAGTTTCAGTCTTCTGCAGGTCGCCAGCCAGTTCACTCAGCACCATTTGTTTAATAGGGAATTTTTTCCCCACTGAATGTTTTTAATTGGCTTGTCAAAGATCAAGTAACGGTAAGTAGCTGGGTTCATCTTTTGGATCTCTCTTCTGTTCCAAACATCTACCTCTCTGTTTTTGTGCCAGTACCATGCAGTTTTGATCACTATCAATTTAACTTACTAAATGTGGAATATACATGTCTGAGCACAATAACTAAGAAAATGGCATGAAGACTATGTTAACCAGTTAAATGGACATATTTCAAATTGTATATAAAACCAGCACATTGTACCCCATGATTGCATTAATGTACATAGCTATGATTTAATAATAAAAAAAAAAATATATATATAAAATAATAAAAAATGGAAAAAACTCTGGCAGGGCCATCAGGGACAGCTACCGACCCATTTCTGTGCCATTCTCTTCTCTTGTTGGGCCCTGGTTTTATTTTCTCTTTTAAAAAGCAAGGGCTTCCTGAAAGATCCACGGGAGACTTTCTTCAAATAAAAGCCCCACGTATAGAAGAGATAAGCTCCGACTTGCTCTTCTTGTAGGGCAGGGGCAGGGGCAGGGGCAGGGAGAATGTGTTGAGGGCTGTGGCTACCTTGTTCCTCTATCTCATTCCCCAGCACCCCTGCAAGGGCTTTGTGCACTCCCCAGGCCTCCATCAAAAGTAGCTTAGAAACCACTGGGGTGGTGCACCTGTAAGGATGTGAGAATACGTAACATTGACTCTTTTCCCCGTCCCCATATCAGCAAAACAAACTAAAACCCAAATGGAGCCAGAGCTCTCTAAAGACCCAACAGTAAAAGTAGGACGGGGACCCGTGACTTCATGGGAATGCCCTCCTTCTCCTGTGTGGATTGAAGGACTGCTGGTCAACTGCCTAGAGACCCCTCTTCCCGGAGCCCTCCTTTGTCAGCTAAGTGGGTTTGCTCAGGCCCACCCTATTCGGGTTGCCCTCCACTGACTAGGGGAGCTACAGCTTGGGAGCGCCCCAGTCCTCAAGCTACTCATGACAAACACTTTGGGGTGAGTTATCAAGGTTTCCCGCCTCTTCTGCCATGTTCTGAGAAGCTATTCCATGTAGAAGTAGCTGAAGGAGTGACATGAAGTGGGGGACAAAGAAAGGGGCAGAGAGAGGGACAGAGGGAGGGATGTGCAGTTGTGGACCAGGAGCCTGTGTTTGTTTTTTTCAAATTCTAGACTGACTGCACAGAAGCTGTCTCTGCTCAGTGAATAGTAGATGATTAATAAATATTTGCAGAACAAATGGGTGTATAGTGGGGAAGGCAGGCAGGCAGATTTCGTCATGCGGGAAGTAGATTTCTAAAGTGTGTTTACTCCTAAGTCCGGCTCGCTGGCAGAGTTGATTCAGTGCCCGCTGGCCCTGCTGCAGAGATGCTCGAGGGTGGAAGGCAGGTGGAGGCCTGGGTTAGAATGGCCCTGAGTTCCCTCCTCACTTGTAACTTCCTCATACACACCTGCTAACACTGGTGTGGAGGTCTCAGCATCTGGACAGGACAGATGGCCCACTTTGGCTATGGCATGTTCCCCGGGCAAAGTGACTTTCTGCCCAATGAGCCTGGTGAGCATCAGCCTCGGGGAAATCTCTGCGTGTTAATGGTGTGGAGACTGAGTGGACAGATGTGTGTGTGTCCCAGGAGGTCCCCCTTGGACTGCTTTCCTCGCAGCCACCACACGGTGGCCTAGTTTTCTTGCTGGCTCAGGGCTGTCCATCTTGCTTTGCTGGGCTCACGTTGCAAGTGAGTTTCCAACTTCTGGGTTGGGAGGGAGGTCTGGCTTTCTAGCTTGAGTCTTCCTACCTGGGGTGTTGTAGCCAAGTGTTGGACACACCTGGCCCAGAGAAAAGAGGTGTCATTTCTGGACCCCATAAAAGCAACCAGCTTCTTAGCGCCTGATGTTTGAAGTCATCCATTCAGTACCCTGAACCTTTGATGGAGTTGACTCTAACCCTTTGGTGGCCTCTCCACCACATTGGTCTTGGAGGGACCTCAAAGCTACCTCCTTCCACCTTTACCCCCCAGAGGGATTATTGGTGTGATCTTTGTCAGGTGGTCAACAGGTGCTGGGGTCTGTCTTAGAGAGGTCCCATTACACCCCGGGCTGAGAAGACAGACATGGAAGCCCCGTGAAATCTGAGGAGCGGTGTAGATGAGGCAGCTCGATGCCCCTGGAACCTGCCAACATCCTGTACTGCCCTGGTGTTTCCAGGGCTGCAGACCTGTGTGTGCTCCCAGCCCTGAGAGCCCTTCATGATCCACAGCCTGCAAGGGCCCTTCCCAGCCCCCAGCCAGACCCAGGGCTGCACGACCCTGTGAGTAATTCCTCCTCCTCCTCGGGGAGAGCCACCAAGGCTACCAAATGAGGAGGAGTCTCCTGCCTCGGTACCGCTGTTCTGACAGGCCCTGAGTGCAAGGAGGAGGGCGAAGTGGGCTCTGGGCTCTACCTGGAGGCTGTGAGTCTTCCTGCAGCCCCTGGAAGGCTGGGCTGAGCCAGTTTGCTCCCCTCTTTCAGGGCAGACTTTTCTTTTTTCTTTGTCAATTTTTTTTGGAAAGAAAAGAAAGCTTTTATTAATGTTTTAGCTACTTAATTCCAGTTAGCTCCATGTTCCAATAACTATACCCACAGTTTTTTTTCTAGCTCTGCCTTCTCACAGGGTTAATTACACACAGTTTGTGCTTATCTAACGAGAGGATAACGCCTCTCCTTCTTTTTTCTAAGTCTTGTATCTAATTTAGTAGGAACTACCTTAATTCACTCCTGCATTTTAACAAATTCTATAGCAACCATGTCTCAGGGCAGACTTTTCTGCTGGAGCCAGAACACCCAGGCATCATGTAGTCAAATGCTGAAGACGCATTCAGAGCTATGCTCAGAGTGGTGAAAGAAGGGGATGAGAAAGGGCAGAGATAGGCATTTATTAAGCTTCTACTATCTGCTGGATTCTGTTCTGTGTCTCATTTAATTCTCACTTATCTCTGTGGTTAGGGGTGGTCTCATTTCACCCACAATGATTCTCATCCTAGAGAAGTTGGTGTTGACCCTTGGCCACAAGGGAGTTTGGGTTGAACTCAGGACCATCGGTCCTGAAGCCTGTGTTCTCAGTTGCTGGAGTAGCCTAGCTTCATGGCCCAGCTCTACACTGCCTAGAACAGAATTTCCTTCTTCTCTTTGGGCCTCAGTTTCCCATTTGAGAACCTATATTGGACTATGCCTCTTCCAGAACCATCATCTGTGAATCTTATCCTGGAGTCTTCCTGAAAGCTAATGTAGCTTGGAGATGTTTAGGGAAGCAGCAAGCCCTTTTAAAACAGATGGCAGCATATTCTAGAACTTCTTGTCTGGGGTGCAATTGGTTGCTGGGTTTGACTTTTTCTGCTGTCACCATTAGTGCGTTTCTTAGTCAGAAAATGAACCTCACCTTCCCTGTTGGGCTGCACCACCTCCCTAAGCCTGCTGGCTTTGGGGAATGCCCTGGCTGGCTCACCCTTTGGTGCTCAGTGGGTCTCCTAGGCTTGAGCGTTCGGTATAGTCTGAGCCCAGGAGTCCTCTGGGCTGAGTCCCCAGGACAGAGTCAAGGAGCTGATTTTCAGCCTGTGAGTGGATTCATGCTAGGCTGGGCATCTGGGGTATAGACAGTCCTGGCTAGGATAAGAGACCTACTCAGTCAGGGCTGTGCTCAGAACCCAGGAAATGTGGCCTCTGCTCAGCTCATGGAAAGGGCATTCTCATGGAGACACAGCTTGGTGCTAGATTCTGCTGGGTTTGTGCCCTTGCGGTCTCTCAGAAAGCGCCTAGAAAAAGGCCACCAGTTGAGGGAGGAGCCCACCTGAGTCATTTGGTCCACCCCTTCCTACTACTTTCTGGAGCTCTTCCCTGATCTCAAAATGCCAACTCCAGAGGGAACTTTCTGGAGCCTCAGGGGACATTTCTTCCTGTCTGTGCATCTGAAGGTCTTGATGTTCCATGGACACTTGAAACAGGTGTCAGCTGCAAAGCCCACGGCAGCACAGGGGTTCAGGGAGTATAGACCGGCCCTTGCAGACAGCTGTGTTAACTCTGTGCCCAGATGGGGAGGAGAGACATAAACTCTTGGGACAGCTCAAATGACTGATTATGATGATGGACCCTCAGGGGTGTGTGTGTGTATCCAGAGTCCAGGCTCACGTCTAGTTCGCAGGTACTGTTCTGGCTGCATCCCACAGGGGCTGGTTGTGTGTGGCACTGCCCACATTGGCATCCATACCCTTGGGGACAACCGTGTGTCCATCACACCTGGGCTCAGTGCTGAGGCTTTCTCTAGACTTTGGTATCATGTTTCCCTGCATCTCGGTCTCATGAGAGCCTCCGTAGAGCTTTCTTCTGGCTTGGTGGGGAGATGTTACCAGCAGGAACAGCTCCCTGGGGGGCTGCACAAGTCCTCCTGCCCCAGGGCCTCCCTCCTGGACCCCTGCCAGCCCCAGCATGGAAGGGAGGGAGTTTGGAATTCTTTTCGGCCCCTTGGCCATCCCGTATGCTTGAAAGGACACCAGCCTGATGAGCGAAGTTTTGGTAAATCAAGACCATGTGGTCGGCTTCCCCTTGAGATGCTCCCCGTTTCAGAAATTGGAGGGTGGGAAAAATTTTTGGCAATCAGCCCCGAAGCTTCTCTTACATCCCCTTTTTCTTTGCTCTTCAACCCCTAAATCTGAAAGAGTCACATGGTTTATTTTTAAAACAGAAACAGCCCTGGACTACCCTGTCTCCAGGGGAGAGTGCCTCTCCCCATCATTTGAGTCTATCCAGGAACAGAGGCAGCCTGGATGTGAGGGCCAGAAAATTTCATTTCACAAGGATGGGGGAGAGGAAACGAGGGGTGCCCCTCATGCCTACGCTGGGCCAGCTGACGGGGGGAAATCCTTGTGTCTGCAGGTGTGGCCTTGACAAGAGCTAGCTAGCTGCAGCCCTAGAGGCATGGAACTGCTTGATTTTACCAAGGTTGGCAGCACCAGGGCCAGCTCCTCCCCAGGCCTCCTGCTCCCAGGTTGGTGCTCTTCCCTCTGAGCAGCCTGAGGCTTGAACGTGGAAGTGGTTTGGTTTGAAGAAGAAAAATCCTAGAGGAAGAAGTAAGAGGAAAGGCCTCAGGATATAGACAAGGGAATTCCAGGATGATGGGAGAGAGAGACAGTCTAGAGGACCAGGGGAATGCGCTCACCAGGTGTGGGGGAGTTGCAGGATCTTAGTGGGGTGCAGTGAGTCAGGTAGTATTTGGATCAAGTTGAGGCTAAAAGATGTCATCTTAACACCATAGAATGGCTGTTTCTGAGGGGAGGAAGTCTGCAGTAGTCCAACCCCACGAAGTAAATGCCACAGCCCAGGGCATGGTGCACTTGTTTAGGGGGTTTAGAGAGGTCAGACAGGCTTGCCTTGGCCTTACTCTCCAGGAATGTGCTCACACGGGACAGTGGGATGGGCAGAACTGGCAGTGAGAACACATGCTCATTCCTGACTCTATGAATTGTGCTCAGCTCTCCAGCAGAGGAAGTGGGTGAACAGGACCTCAGACTCCATCTGGGTCCACCTTTCCTCACCCACCAGTTATTGGTGTGTCCCCATCCTTCCCAAGGCCTTCTTCTCCTGGTCAGCTGGTGATGGTGGCACTCCTCACCTGCCTGCCCTGGAAGGCTGTTCGCTTGGCTCACTCTTCCCTGCTCATCTGGTAAGAGTGCCTCCTACTTCCGGGCTAATTGCATGCCCTTGTGGAGGCTGCTGACTATACCCACTGTCCTCCAGGCCCTCCCCCGCCAACATTCATAGCGAGGTCAATCTATTTATGCCGGTCTTCTAGACACATATCATGATGGGATTTATAAAAAACCACAAGCAGAATAGTTCCTGAGCACATAGGAGCACAAATACCCACTGGGGAAATGGCCAAGAAATAACTGCGGGAGACTTGGAGGGGTGTCGAGTGCCGTGCAACAGGGGAGAGCTAAGAGCCACCATCGTGCTGTTGTTGATGTGACCAGATGTTCACCCAGGGGCTGGTGGGGCCTGAGAAGGTAAGAGCTACAGTAGGGTTGTGGCCACTTGGGAACTTCTGCTCTTCAGGCATAGAAATCCCAACCTGAACTAGCTTAAGAAAAAAGAGAACTTATCCACTTATACCCCCAAAGAGGCAGTGAGTGTGGTGGTTCAAGCCAGCACCTCACTCAGTCAGGGTCAAGCAGCCCTGAGTCTCTCTCCACTTCTCACCTCTCTCCCTTGGAGCACTAACTGGCTGCCTGAGCTCCCAGGATGAGTCCCTCAGAGTCCAGTCCAGCAGGAAGTAGCAATAGGTCTTTCCTAGACACTTTGGCCAACGTCTCTCTACCTCTCATTGGCTGTGATGGGGCCCCCAAAACACCCCTAGATTAATCACTGTGTCTGGGGACTGTAATGGTCTAACTGGTTAAGGCTCTCATTTTAGGCTCCCATCCTGATTACAGAGTGAAGCCCTACTGACCCCCAGGATCTGAGAGGAAGGGAGAGGATACAGTTCTCAGCAGAAGGGTGGCAGAGGTCGCAAGAATGTTTCTCCCAGAAACATTCTCCCAGAAACAAGAATGTTTCTCCCTTCAGCATCCAGCAGGCTGCCTGCATCGCAGAGCAAGGCTCATGCTCTCTGTGTATCCTGGACACGGTATTGCCAGGAGGTTACTTAAAACTTGGTTCCTAAATGAAAAATAATGACCACAAAGGGATGCCAAAAGCTACTTCTGGGGGATAGACCCATAGAAGAACTAAGAGGGTTAAGAAAGGGAGTGTTCTTAGAAGTTTTGTACGAATCAGAAGATGGAATGTTGAATTCAGCAGAGTTGACACCAGATGTGTAAGTGAATTCACCAGGCGTTCTGTATGAAAACAAGACCGGGCATTTCCGCAGGCCGTTTCAGCTGCTTCTCTGATTGGTTCATTTCGAAACAGCTCATGGAGTGGGAGAAAACTAGTGGGAGTTGGCAAACCAGTTGCCTGTGATTCAGGATAAAGCCAGGATCTAGTATGAACATTGTGTATCCTGGAGTCTGAAGGGTTCACAGACTTCCAAGAAAGCAACTCTCATGAAAGCTAAGGGCTCCCCCTTTTCCCTGCCATTTCTGCTGCAGAACGGAGCAGACTCTGCTGATTGTGCAAGTCCAGCATTCACTTTTCCTGTTTCAAACAGTGCCTTGGCTCTCCTTTGGGGAAATGTTCCTCCTCCATGCTCCTTCCATGAGAACTTCCCTCACTCCACCCACCTGTGGGCTCCAGGAGTGAACGTGTGACCCAGGACTGGTTGAACTGCTTATTCCATCTCCCTGGTTCAAGAATGGGCAAATGGTGCAAGGCAGTGAACTGGAATCACTCTTGGGCCTCCCAGTGGAGTGGTAGGGTGCTAAGCTGGTACAGTGTTAGCTGAGAACCTCTGGTGGCTACATCGCTACTTTAGAGCCCAAGAATGAAGACCACTCAGAGACAAAGAGGGCTGAGATTTAGTGAGAGATGCAGTTGTGCTCACAGCATCCGTGTGCCTGAATCTGGCCGTGCCTGAATCTGGCCCTAGAATTTTCAGTTACAACAGATTCTGAATGGGTTTCTTCTTCTTTCCCTCCCCTCCCTCCTTTGCTCACTCCTTTTTTTCCTTCCTCTTCCTCTTCCTGTTCCTCTTTTCCCTCCTCTCCTTCCTCCTCACACTTGATTCATTCATCCAATAAATATTTTCTGAGTGACTATTATGTGTACTCTTTCTTTTTTTATTTTAGGTTATGTGAGATAATCTTTATTTAAGAAAAAAATTGAAAACAGATTATCAGAAAATACTTTGTATTCCCTCCCCAGATTTTAGTTGACTAGGCCTAATTTTAAGATAACTGGATGCTAAGTGGTTTCATGATGCTGACAGCGACATTAAATTTCAAAATGACAGAAAGAACTGAAAAACTTTCACATTAATCAAATTCATATAATATACATATCATATAGCTTTAACTTTTCCCATCAATAAGCTTGTGAGTAAAATGCACATATACACCTGCATATTAAAATATTTCTATAATCTTACCAATTTTGTTTTGTTTTATTATACATGTAATATGTTCTTAGGTGAAAAATTACTTTCAGTTTTGCTTATGCAAGATGACATTGCTTAGTTGGTGCAGGTCTTAAATATGGTTCATTCTTGTCTTTCAAATTTATAAGGAAAAGCTTCTCTCTAACTAAAGCACCCATCTTTTCTAACACAGCTTTAAAAGCCATTAATGATCATTTTTCCATTATAAGGCTTTTAAAAAAATTTTTAAACTTTCTCTATCCATATAGATGTGTTTATGTGGTTTCCACTTTTTGCCTTCACAAAATTAAAAAGGCCTAAAAATTAATAACAATAGCAATGTTTAAGATAAGGACTAGAAACAAAAACCTCATAAAGAACAAATGGAGATAAATACATTCAGAAAAGAAATCAGACAATTGCTGCAATGAAATATTGAGCAATAATAATAATAATAATGCAAAAAAGTAACATTCACATTGTCAAGAGTATGTCTATCATAGAATGCTTTGATTCTGAGGTTCAGTATGGAGTCATCAGTTAATGTCTTCTTCTTATTTTTTTTCCAAAGTCAAAAAATAGACAACTAGTATTTATAAAAAAAGTAAAAGATAATTTCAAAAAACAGATCCTGCCAAATCTTATAAACAATAGAAAAAGAAGAAATACTTCAAAATCATTCTACTTTATCTGGATATACGTGATATTAAAATTGGAAAAAAATATTATAAAGGGAAATTACAAACATATTTAGCTTATAAATGAGGATGCAATATCCTAAACAACATATTAAATTGAATTAAAAATTATTGTTTACATAATGTACTTTGGTCAAAATTAAATCCCACTTATGTGAGAATTAGTCACTATTTTTCCTTTTCTATCCCTTTCCCTCACCCCCTCCCTCCTTCTCTGTCTGCTCTCCTCTTCCCCTATGTCATTAATTGTCATTAATTAGTCTCATATCAAAGTGATGCTTCACTAAGAATAATGTGGTTCACCTCCATCCAGGTTAATACAAATGCTGCAAAATCTCCATTTTTTTTAATGGCTGAATAGTATTCCATAGTATACATATACCACAGCTTGCCAATCCATTCCTGGGTTGGGGGGCATTTAGGCTGTTTCGACATTTTAGTGATTGTAAATTGAGCTGCAATATTTTGTGCACTCTTCAGTGTCTTTACTGGAGCACCAGGTGTGGCTAGGAAATGGGAAAATATCTATTGATGAAACCTTTCCCACCTGTTCCCTCATTTTCCCCTCCTAGCAAACTGATAAAGTAGAGCGTTACTTGGGATTCTGGCTGCAAGTGACAGAGATCCAGAACTCACATCTTGGGCTGCACAGGGAGGCAGTCTCCATACCACTTCTGGGACTGTTCTCACTCCCCAAGTGTCTCCCAGGAGTCTCTGCATTCTTTTACCCCTAAGTAACCTCCACATATACTGACTCATTCAAACAGATTCCAAAAGGAATTGCCAGCCTTATACTGTGTAGCTAGGCAGACCCTGAGTTCTAGCTTGGCTTTAGCTTGGTCACCTAATTGTGTCACGTTGTTATTTGATACAACAACAATGGGTCCCCACCCACACCCCCTTTGTGCACCACTGTATTTGATGCATGCTTGGTCCTAAGGTCAGCACCTGCAGGCTGCAGCTCTTGTGTCCTTGGGCCAGGGGAGCTTCTTTGCTTTGCACAGAGGCCAGACAGAGTGGATGGTTACCTCTGTCCCTGGACCAGTGACTACCAGAGGAAGGGTCACGAAAGCCATTGCCAAAGCTTTCTTTACCCTGAGGTGTAACTCTTACACTCCAGTGTCTTCTAACCAAACCAGATTAAAGCTGTCTTCTGAGTTTCTATTTGAAATCAAACTCTACCTCTTTTCTCTTTCCTCTGCTCTTACCACTCTCTCCTAGTAAGACTTCTTTAGTCTGTCACCTGTCATCTTGGGGCCTGTTTTGAGGAATATGACTCAAGACACTGAGTTCTGATCATCGTTGTGGAGAAGGAGAGTACTTCTCCAAGCATGGTCTGTTCTTGCCATCCAGCCACCTTTCTGGTCGGACCTCAGGGAGGCCAGGGTCTAGCAATCATCAGGAGAATCTGATCTGGATTGTGCTAGGGACCCAGATTTATGATCTCTCTGCCACGTCAATTATTTGTTCTATCATCTCCTTAGCTGATTTGGCAACCAAGGCCACAGCAGGATCCCCCTGGCTCCTGTGATGACATTTGTGTTTCTGTCCATGCCACCCAACTGGCTTGTGGAGGCCCTCAGCATGCCCCTGAAGTGCTGGGATTTAGTCCCAACACTGAGCTGAGTAGACCCTTGTTGGGATCAGCAGCTGCAGTTCTGCCAGATTCCTGGAATAATGTGGCTTTATGTTCCTTTGAACTAAGAAACCTCTAATGGCCCCCTCCTTTACACAGGGCTTCCTGGAATAGCTCCCATGGGCTTGCTGGTAGAAGGAAAAGTCCTCCGAATGGCCCTGGATTATTGCATTGACTCAACCAGCACTTCTCTGAGGGTTTTTCTTTGGGCCTCAGATTCTTACCCTGTAAAAGTAGAGGGTCAGACTTGATGCTTTTAGAAAGTCCAGTATGGACAACCTATTTCCAATTGAGAATAGTCTGCTGAGTGTGAAGGACCATCTAAGAACAGAGTCTGAGCATCCAAAGGCACACGTGGGGGACAATTGGTAAGGCAGCTGCAGTGTGAGTCTTGTCAATCAGGAGAGACTCAGCTCTAGTTGGGGAAGTCAAGAATGCAGGCAAATGGACTGGGAATTATTAAGTTATGTAATTAATTTTGAAAGAAGCATCAAATCCAAACTCCAGGGATCAGGGAGATGTCCTGGAGGAAATAATGGTGCCACTTAAAGTGATCAAAGTTCATTATGGCTGAAGCTGGAAGTGAAAAGTGATGGTTATTAAGAGGAGAGAATGGAGGAGCAAACAGGAATCAGATCATACTGGGCCTTGTAAAAAACATTATCAGAGTTGTTTTGTACTTTACTCCATGGGCCATGTGAAGACTTTTCAATAGTAGAATGACGTGAGCAAGTTTGTATTTTAGGTAGATTTCTCTAGCTGCAGTGTAGGGGATGGACTTGGAGGCCCCACCAGAGGCAGAGTGGTCAGATGGGAGGCTGTCATGGAGATATGGCTGGATGATGGCAGTGCACTACTTGCGATTCTGGCTACAAGTGACAGAGATCCAGAAATGTGGGGTGGGGTAAAGGGAGTGTGGGGAGAGAGCAGCCAACAGATGCCAGAAAGCTGCACCAAGTCAGTTTCAGTTTTAGATTGAATTTGGGGGGCATGAAAGAAAACAATGAGTAAAAGGTAACTGACTGGGTTCTGATTTGGGTGACAGAGGCATTAAAATGTAGAGTCATTGCATTAGGAGCATGCTGGGGATATGGAGGGTATCTGGACATCTCAGGTGAGACATCTGAGTGAAGAGTTGGCTAGCTGGGCCTTATATTCTGGGGAGAGATCTTAACACAAGACACTTACTTGAGAATTATGAATATGCATGTTAATCTCAGCCATGAAGTGTCTATTATAGGTCAGAAAGAGGGGTCTAGTGAGAAGAGGAATGTTCTAGGATGCCCTCAATCTTCTCAAGACCATATTGTATAAGAGCTGGGCAAAGGATGAGCAGGTCGCAATGGAGAATGAGGAGCCTGCCTTTCCAGGTAGGAGGAAAAAGAGAAGAGGGTGATATCTTGAACATCAAGGTTCCTGGTGGTAAATTATATCAGTTGTGGATGGAGACTCAGAAGTGCCATTTCCATTTAATGACAGGTAAGAATATTTTCAAAGAAGTGGTAGCCTCAGAAGTCAGTTTGAATGGGCTAGGGGGGAGGTGGGGATGGAGAAGTAAAGCCTAACAAGGGAGCCATGAGCGTCCTTACCACCAAGATTATGGTGTGAAAGAATCATTTTCTATTAAAACAAATCAATATAAAAGATAAATCTGGGACATCTTTTTATATCAAGATAGCAAGGAAGCCAGTGAAGACTATTGAGCTGAGTCAAAGAGACCAAGAGGCAGGATAGGATTAGGATCTAGGCCTTGAGCATCATTGGTTACAAAGATCACACATACTCAAAGGCAAGAAGACACTCAATGGCTGCCTGGTGAAGGAAACATTACCACATGGAGTCTTGCTAAAAGGATAAAACCTGAGCCTGATCACGTCTCTGGACTCAGCTGGCAATGCGGAACTGCACCAGGAGTGTGCCTCACCCAAACCCAGAGACCATGAAAGACTCTACAGGTCAAATGGCCAAGTTCTTTAACGGGGACATGATAAGGAAAAGAGAAGAAAGGGATCAAGCGGGAACTTGTAGTTACTTATAAGGGACAGCAAATGAAGAGTGGCCAAGACTAAACCATAGTGACTCGGATGCACCTTTGGTGGTGCAACTATAGAAACACACAAGAAAGTGATGACTATGAAAGTCAGAACAGCGATCCTTTTTAGGGGGAGGGGAAGTTATGATTGGGATGGAGCACCTGCAAGCCTTCTGGAGTGGCTGGAAAAATACATTTTTTTTGGAACACCTTGAGAAGGTTATTAACCTGAGAATTATTCATAAAACTGCTTTCACATTGGTTTTCTGTATCTATGTTTTATTTCAGAATAAAAAAGGTTAGCGATGTCTGGCTATGGACGGGACAGGTGAGTTTGAGGAGGAGACACTGAGGGGGAGGGCACGGAGGGAAGACTCGCAGGAGGATTAGCTGTGGGCAGCAGAAGGAAAACTTCTATTTTAGTGATGGTGAGAAAGGAAGGGCAGCAGAGGGGACAGTTGGGTTGGGAGGTAAGCCCCTGGGGAGCTTCCTGGCTGCTGCCTCTTCTGTGAAGCGGAGGTGGGGTCATCTCCCAGGAGCAAAAGGTGAAAGAGCGAGGGAGCTCGAGTCTGAGGTTTAGTAGTGGAGGACATTTGAACCAGCTCTTCAGACGATGAGAGCAGTGCCAACGAAGCTGGTGACCGGCCATTCACAGCTACTCCCCACTGAGGGGTGAGCACATTCTTTTTTTTTTTTTTTTTATTGTTGAGGAGTCATTGAGGGTATAAGAAACCATGTTCCACTGGTTGCATTTGTTGGGTAAAGTCCCTCTTACAATCGTGTTTTGCCCCCAAAAGGTATGACACACACAAAGACCTCATCCCCTTCGCTCCTTCCCTCTCTCTGCTCTTCCTTTCCCCACCCCTCCCTCATTCTATATC
>CAUYON010044191.1:0-17476 GCA_963573935.1 Arctocebus calabarensis
TAGAGTGCTGTGGCATCACAGCTCATAGCAACCTCCAATTCCTGGGCTCAAACGAGTCTCCTGCCTCTGCCTCCCAAGTAGCTGGGACTACAGGCGCCCAGCCATTTTTTGGTTGCAACCGTCATTGTTTGGCGGCCCAGGCTGGATTCGAACCCGCCAGCTCTGGTGTACGTGGCTGGCGCCTTAGCTAGCTCAGCCACAGGTGCTGAGCCTGATTAACAATCTTAATGCAGACAACTATTACATATGAAAAGAAAAAGACCCCACAGGAAACCCTATCAAGAGGCAATTCACAAAAGAAATAAGATAGGCCAGTTAATATATGAAAATGCATCCAACCTTCCTAGTCTTCTAATAAGTGCAAATTAAAAGATGCCTTTTTTGATTATCAGATTGGAAAATTTTGGCTTAATTCTCAAGACTTAAAGGAGAATTTAACTATCAATGATATACACAAAATGTGTTAAATTACAAAAATAAAATCAGTAGGAGGAATCTGCAAAACCATCAGCATCCAAAGCCTAGATATTAAGGAAATATTACTGTTATTAGGTTATTATGTACAGAATGTCCAATTTCCTTAAGTACTAAGTTTGACAGCTGACATCTCTGACATTCCACTTTAATACTTCGTGTTTTATTTTTATTGTGGAAGTTATCAATCCCTACTCTTTCAAACATATGTTTTGGCTTGTGACTATCTTTCAAAAAATTTTTAGAGCAATTCTGTGAAATCAGGTGTAAGTAAAAAAGTTCATGTTATTTTCAAATATGAGTTCCATCATGGACTGAAGGCAGTGTAGACAGCACGAAATACAACAAAGTTTGGGAAGGATGGGCCAATGAATGCACAGTCCATCAATGGTTTGGGAAGTTCTGATCAGGTGATTTTAATCTTGAAAATGAACCACACAGGCAACCTAAGACCAAAATGGGTAATGATGAGCTGAAAGCTATAGTAGAAGCAAATTCATCTCAAATTACGCATGAATTGGCAGCAAGATTTGACATTAACTATTCCAATGATATTGGGCCATTTGAAATAAATTGGCAAGGTAAAGACAGATTTCAAATGAATTAAACGAGCAACAGAAGAAAATTTGTCTTGAAGCTTGCTTTTCTTTGCTGTTACAACATAAAGGTGAGCCATTTCTATACTGTATTGTTATCTGTGATGAAAAAGGGATTCTTGGCTCGGCACCTGTGGTTCAACAGGCTAAGGCGCCAGCCATGTACACCTAAGCTGGCGGGTTCAAATCCAGCCCGGCCCGCCAAACAACGACGGCTGCAACCAAAAAAATGGCCGGGCGTTGTGGTGGGCGCCTATAGTCCCAGCTACTTGGGAGGCAGAGGCAGGATACTCACTTGAGCCCAGGAATTGGAGGTTGCTGTGAGCTGTGATGCTACAGCACTCTATCCAGGGTGACAGCTTGAGGCTCTGTCTCAAAAAAAAAAAAAGGAAGAAAAAGGGATTCTTTTTGACAATCTGCCAGCATTTGGCACTATGACTGGATAAAGATGAAATGCTAAAACACAGTCTAAAACCATATATTTATCAAAAAAGCTAATGGTCTGTTTAGTGATCCAGCACTGGTATCATCCATCACAGCTTCATGAAACCTGGTCACTTGATTACAGAGGATGTCTACTGCAACCAGGAGATGAGAATGCTTGCAATTAAGCAGCCAAGAGTGGTCAAGATAGACATCTTGGAACATGTGAACCACCCTACAAGTAACGCTGCTCCAACTACATACAGAAGCTGAAATTGGAAACTCTGTCATCCACTGTACTCACCAGACCTCGCACCAGCTGACTACCACTTATTCCAGGTTTTGGATCACTTCTTGCAAGAAAAAAATAATCAGTTCTCACAAGCTACGGAAAACACCTTTTGCAATTTCATCATCACTCACTCTCTAGGCTTCTTCACTGCTGGCAAAAACAAGCTACCATTAAGATGGCAAAACCGTGTCAATAGTTTGGTCATATACTTTGATTAATCCTGCTGCTTCTTTGAGATACAATAAACTGAACTTTTGATTCAAAATCGGACATTTCACTGTTAATGACCTAACACATACATTACGTTCTGAATGAGTAAAATTTACAAGAAAAAGCCAGCAACTACTGTAATTTATTTTAAATTTGATAGCAGACCAACTATGAACTACCATGTCGGTTGATGTTCCTGTATTTACCCACCCACCTATTTCCATTCTCAGGTTAATTTCTCATCCTCACCTGCTATACCCAGTAACCTCCCTGCAAGACTCCTAACTTCAAAAGTCATACCTTGGGCGGTGCCTGTGGCTCAAAGGAGTAGGGCACCAGCCCCATATGCCGGAGGTGGTGGGTTCAAACCCAGCCCCGGCCAAAAACTGCAAAAACAAAACAAAACAAAAAGTCACACCTTTTTGCCTCATCCTATCAAGTCTTCCATGGCTATGCTTAACCTGTTCTCTAGCTTCTTTTTCTCAATCCAAAGTCTTTGGTCCAAACTCCTCACATCTACCCTCTTACCCTTTACAATAGCTTCACTGTTTTCAGTACAGTTCTACTAGCTCCTGAGTATCAATGCCTAGGAGCCACCACTGCTGCCCACCTCATTAGAAACACAACACTTATTGTCAGTAAACTCCAGGTGCAACAGGAGTTAAAGGGATTTTTACAGGTTGCATTTTGTAAATATTTATACGGGAAAGTCTCTTCCAAGTTGCAAGCTACTGATTTACGGACATATACTTATTAATAATGTATAATAGACACTGTAAAAGGAACTGGGAATGATAAGAATGGTCTCTTTGCTTTAAAAAGTCACAAATAAGTGTAAAAAACACAGTATTATAAAATGTGAAAAATGCTACTGTGAAAAAAGTACTAGAGTAGAAATATGTACAAAATACCACGGGACTACAACAGAAGTTATCCGTTCTGCCTTCAGTGCTGAGGAAAGAAAATGTTGCAAAGAAATTAGCATCTGAGCTAGGTCTTAAGGATTTGGAGATTTAGAGAAGAGAAAACAGAAGATATTTCCAGGAAGAATGAAAAGTGCGCAGAGTGGCTCAGATGCTTGAAAAAAGCAGCGATTATTTGAGGGAGCAGAACACTTGTCTATTGCCAAAGGGTCAGCGACTGTGAGCATAGCAGGACAGGCAGCTAGATGAAGACGAGCATTTATAAAAAGGATTATTTATCACACCATAACTTTTAGACTTCATCCAGGAAGCTCTAGGAAGTTATTCAAGGATTTCTTTTTAGGTGAATAGCAGAAGATACAAGGTCTGACAATTAACTTCACAAAATCAACCTAGAAAACTGCAGCATACGTCACTGCTGACCATCCCTCTGGTCACACCACCTCTGAAGCACCCTCCTCGGCAAGCTCTGCACCAACACAGGCGCCTAGTCCCCACTCAAAGCAATCCTGGAACACTTTCTGGAATGGCCATCAAAGCTGTCCTTGATGTCCTGAATCTTATCAAAATATCTTCCTTTCAATATTTCCTTTATCTTTGAGTAAAGAAGAAAGTCATCGGGGCCACATCAGGTGAGTAGTGAGGATGTTCCGATGCAGTTAGTTATTTGTTTACTGGCTAAAAACTCCTTCACAGACAGTGCTGTGTGAGCTAATGCATTATGATGCAGGAGACACGAATTGTTGGCAAAAACTTAAGGTAATTTTCATCTTTTTTCACACAGCCTTTTCAGCACTTCCAAATAATAAACTTGGTTAACTGTTTGTCCACTTAATACAAATTCATAATGAATAATCCCCCTCTGATATCAGAGGTAGCAATACCATTTTGAATCTTTTTTTTCTTACTTGAGGGAGAAGATTTTATTTAAAAAAATAAATTTCAAAAAGAAAGCACATTAAAAACATCAGGTTTAGTGATCACTGTATTTTTATTGTAAACTTCAGGATCTAGAAAGTAATTTGTTAACATTTACTAAGATAAATCTGAGATAACATTTTTTATTAACCATATATACTTTGCACAGTGTCACTATAACCCTCAGGCATGGAAAGACAAAGTTACAACCCTCCTTTAGAAATGGGATTAATGGCCAGGAGCAGTGGCTCCCACCTATAATCCTAGGAGGCAGAGTGGGAGGATTGCTTGAGCTCAGGAGTCTGAGACCTGCTTGAACAAGAGTGAGATTGCATCTTTACTAAAATAGAAAAATTAGCCAGCTGTCTTGGTGGGCACCTGAAGCCCCAGCTACTCAGGAGGCTGAAGCAGGAGGATCACTTGAATCCAGAGTTTGAGGTTGCTATGAGCTAGGCTGAGGCTAAGGCACTCTAGCTTGGGGCAATAAAGTGAGACTCTGCCTTAAATTAAAAAAAAAAAAAAAAAGAACTGTGATCAGCCAGATGAAAGTTAACCCTAAACTAGCATGTACTGATTAGGATCATTCTGGTTTATTACTCAGACATTTGGGCTGTGAAGAGTTTAGGTAAAGATACCTCCACTCTTAAAATTCTGAAAACCAAACTATAATAGAATCTCAAGGATAGCCTCAGTCTTGAAATTCAAGCTTCTTTTTTCCCCACTTGTTATTTCAATGATATTTAGGAGACATTTAATAGGAGTTATGATCTATTTGGTTCTGTAAACCCATGTATGAAAATCCCTAACTCATGGCAAGAGAACCCCAGAACTGATCAGTAATAAGACTGAGGTCAGGTATTAGAAAAACTATACTAGCCCAGAGTTACGGACAGTGACCATCCAATAATAGAGATGTTGCTGACAACCACAGCTAAGTGAGGTGACTCGTGACACAAAGGGCTGGAAGAGACTCAGTAGGTCATCAAGGTCATCCTTCTGCCTTTCAAAGAGGTAACTGCCTCTCTAGCCAGAGTTGCTTGCAATGGCACTCACAGGTAAGAGACCCTTGGTGTCTTTTATATTCATTTTTTAAAGATTCTTTAAGGCAGAATCCTTATAAGGTGGAGCTGTGGGGAGACGTGGGGACTTGACAGGTGTGAGCACAAGTGCAGAGTGTGCCCTACTCTGAGGGGGTTTCAGGAGGAACCTGGGGGAAGAGGACAGTGCAGTCTCTGAGAGGTGGCTGCAGCCTGTAGGGTCACACCTCACACTCCAGGTCTGGAGCGGCTGCAGCACACAGCTTATTCTGCAGGAAGATGACATTTTAAGGGATGAAGAGTCAACGAGTCAGCAGCTGAGAGCCCACAGCTAGGCACCCTTACCTGGGAATTTCCATCCCAAGTTTTCCTAAATTAATTCTCCCCCTCAAAAGCAGTGGTCCTCAGGAGGGGATGATTTATTGCAGGAACATTTGGCAATGTTGGAGACATTTTTGGTTATCATCACTGAGAGTAGGGGGTGAGGCCAGGGATATTGCTGAAGGTTCTACAACACAGAGGACAGACTCCTACAACAAAGGAGAATCAAAACATCAAGAACGTAAAGCTGAGAAACCCTGCTTTGGAGGGCATATGTTAGTCATAAGATTCCTTGGAATTTGCAACCAGATAACTGTGAATGCCTCTACCTCAAGCCCTAGTGTGTGGATCAAGCCACTGCCTTGTTGAGCAGGAGTTCCCAACTATCCCAGAGTGTTCCACCAATGTCCAATCAGCTGCTAGTGGCTCGAAAGCCAGTTAAAACAACCAAAACCTTAGATCATTTTGTCATCTTCCTCGTCTGAAAAATCTGCTTTTTCTTTCTCAGAGTCACTGCTACCCCAACTACCATGGCCAAGAAGGCAAAGGTGGCAGCTCCTCCAAACGGTAGCACAGACCTGCCCTCACACAAGGGCATGGCCTTCGCTCTCCCAGCAGGGGAGGACTCCTCTATAAGACGTGCTCCCCTTACATCTATCTTTCTTGTTCAGCAGTGCTTCCAGGGGTTCCAGTGTAGGGATCACCTCCTCCTCCACTTCAACAGGTTCAACTATTGCTGCTTTCACCTCTTCTTCACAAATAAAAAAAATGGGGAGAAGTGTGATCAGCCAGATGTACATTAACCCTCAGCTAGCATATACTGATAAGGAGTTCCATAAACAAAGATGTAGCAGGGATGGCTTTCTCAACTACAATCATTTCTGCGTGGGGCTCCCATCTCCAGCAAGGAAGTGTCAGGACAGTGAAAGCAAGGGTGGTGGGCCTCAGGGAACGCCCCCAGAAGCCACAGCAGCTTCTTCCGTGCCCTCAGGGACTTCTTTCTGCAGATACCCCATGTCAGAATTAGAATAGGTGTTCTCACTTTTCTTTCAGGCTCTGTTGCTATCTAGGCTTTTGACATCTTCAGGATCCACTACAATCTGTTGCCAGGATTCAGGGCACAGTGACAGTAGCAGGCTTTCTATGTGAGACAGGTAAGCTCTCTGACTGCCAGGAGGTGGTCACAGCTGGAGACTCTGGAGGCCTGACTTGTCCAGAGTTGTTACTGTGCAGGGCATAAATGTCACTTCTGTCTTCCGCAGTGACTCCTCCTCTGACTCAAGATTAAAGACATGCCCCAGCCACTTTACCATGCAGTCCTCCAGATAGTGCACGGGTTCCTGACCAGGTTTTGCAACTCCAAAGCATTCATCCTAGCAAGAGCAGAGGTACCAAAATCTTACTCCAGCCACTGCCATGACCCGTGGTTTCCAATGTACATTTCCGAAAGGTCTCGTATGTCACTGGCTGGCTGGGGAGCATTTGCAATGCTCTATGTAGAGGCTTTTTAAGTTTCTGAGACACTTTTTCTCCAGGATGGGCCAAGTAGTCTTTCATTGTGCTTTCTGGTTGAGCAAGGATGAACACTGGAGAAGTTTGAGACAGTCAAAGCCCATGTCAGTGAATGCTTTAGAAATTTCTTTGTCAGGGATTTTAGCTCATCAATTTCAGTTTTAACTTTTAATAAAACTTCTCGATCCACAGTATGTGAAGCTACATCTAGCTGAACCCCTTTAATCACAGGGAGGCTGAAGCAGGAGGACTGCTTGAGGCCAAGAGTTTCAGACCAGCTTGGAAAACAGCAAGATCCTGTCTCTTGAGGTAAGGAAAGATGTTACTTTTGCCATTTCTCCTGAGAGAAGTCCACAGTCGCTAAGGACAACATGTTTTGTTTCATAGTGAAATTCTAGATGCACAGTAGTATAGGATGCCACTGAATGGGCTGGCAGAGCTCCAAAAATGTCTACTCACATTAATGTAGAACCTGGGCCTTGGCCCCTGCCCCTGAGGAGATGAAAAAGGCAGTGGTGGTGGCAGCAGCCATTGCTTCCATCTGGGTCCCCCAGCTGTGGTGTGGTCCGAATCTACTGCACCTGCTATGTTGGAGGTAAGGTCTGGTTTTGCCTCTTAATTTGGAAATCAAGAGTCAGTCCAATTCATGGAGAACTGGCTGACTTCCATTGTGCACTTTGATGCTTTATTTCAGGGTTGTATTGGTATACCCCATGTTTCATCACCAATGACAACACAGTCCAAAACATCAAATCTTGCCTCTCCAAAAGGTCTGACTCTGCCTCTCCTTTGCTTTTGTTCATCTGTGAACTCCTTTGGGACCATTTTTGCATACACCTTTCTCATGGCAAGATTTTTTTTTTTTTTGAGACAGAGCCTCAAGCTGTCACCCTGGATAGAGTACCAGGCATCACAGCTCACAGCAACCTCCAATTCCTGGGCTCAAGCGAGTCTCCTGCCTCCACCTCCTAAGCAGCTGGGACTAGAGGTGCCCGCCACAACACCCAGCCATTTTTTGGTTGCAGCCATCATTGTTGGTTAGAGGGCTCGGGCTGGATTCGAACCCGCCAGCTCAGGTGTACGTGGCTGGTGCCTTAGCCCGTTGAGCCACAGTCGCCGAGCCCTGATTTCATTTTTCTATAAGTAATAGCTAGGAGTGGAATTGCTGAGTCATAAAGTAGATAATATATTTAACTTTTTAATACATTACCAAATAGTTTTCTAAAGTGTACCATTTCATACTCTCACCAGCAATGTATGAGAGCTCCATTGGTTCCAATGCTTGCAACAATTTATATTGTCAAACTTTTTTCATTATAAACCATTCTGGTGGATGTGTAATGGCATCTCATTTAATTTGCATTCCCCTGATGGCTGATCAGGTTGAGCATTTTATTTTTTCCACATTTTTTTTTTTTGCCCAGGCCAGGTTTGAACCTGCCAGCTTCGGCATATGGGGCCAGCGCCCTACTCCTTTGAGCCACAGGCACTGCCCAAGTTGAGTCTATTTTCATCTGCTAATTGTCCAATCTTTTCCTTTCTGATTTTATTTTTGAATGTGGTGAATTTTTCTTAAAACTGCTTTTGCAGTAAGTTTGTATTGTTAAAACTAAACTCAATCACAGCCAGGCATTGTGGCGGGTGCCTGTAGTCCCAGCTACTAGGGAGGCTGAGGCAAGAGAATCACCTAAGCTCAGGAGTTGGAGGTTGCTGTGAGCTGTGTGATGCCACGGCACTCTATGGAGGGCGATAAAGTGAGACTCAGTCTCTACAAAAAAAAAAAAAAAACAAAACACTAAACTAAACTCAGGCTGAGAGAGGTGGCTGAAACGTGTAATCCTGGCCCTCTGGGAGGCCAGGTGGGAGGACTGCTTGAGCTAAGGATTTCAAGACCAGCCTGAACAAGAATCAGACCTTGTCTCTACTAAAAAAGAAAAATAAAGAAAGCTAGCCAGGTGTGGCAGGTGGTTATAGTCACAGCTACTTGGGAGGCTGAGGCAAGAGGATTGCTTGAGCCCAAGAGTTTGAGGTTTTGCTGTGAGCTACAATGCCATAGCACTGTATCTGGGGCAACAGTGTAAGACTCTGTCTCAAACAAAACAAACAAAACTCATGCAGATTATAGTTTTAAAGAATTAATTTGAATAGACAGTAATTCATGAATTGGGCAGCTCTAGATACTAGAAGGGGTAAGGCTTTTAAAAGGTGAAAACAGAAGTAAGGCAAAAAAATATTTGGGTGGTTTAAGTGAAGCAGTATCTTATTTATTTATTATTTATAAAATTTTTTAGTTTTATTTAAATCTATCTAGTGGAAAGAACCTAGTTAGAGGTTAGTTGGTGGTTTATGATTAGTTAAATTTAATTTTCATGTTACTGTTTACACTAAGTTGGGTTTGGTTTGCTTAAGTAGGAACCCAGGGTGCTGAAGCTGCCTCAGTCTAATGGTCACCCAATTGATTATTTCAAAAGTACAGAGGAAGAGATTGAGACTGTGTCCCTGTGTTTTACACTAGCCATAATTTTTTTTAAAGCTCACATTTTTGAATGAAATTATTTTTGTTTTTCTCATACAAAGGGAGACAAGCAGAGATAAGGCTCTTCCTTATATAAAGTTTCCTTCTGCCAAGGGAATAAATTGCATCTTGGGAGATAATGCATAATGGAATTATCTTTTAGCCCCATAATATCTTTTGCCTCTTGGAACCAAAGTGTGTTCTGAGTAGCTTCTGTCACCAGCCAGTATATCTCATTCTTCTTATTGCAAACAAGATTGGGTTTTATACTACAGGGTATATCGCTAATCTTGGAGAAATATCTTCCCACTATTTTTTTTTTTTTTCGGTTTTTGGCCGGGGCTGTGTTTGAACCTGCCACCTCCTGTGTATGGGGCCGACGCCCTACTTCTTTGAGCTATAGGCACCGCCCTCTTCCCACGTTTTTTAAATGAACGTGGGAAGAGGGCGGTGTATTAGCAGGCATATTTTTCTGTTTGTCATCCCTTCCACTTACATTGGGATTTAGAGTTTTAACAGTTTTCTATATTTTGTAATTTACTTTCCTCTTTCTAATTTTGTTGTTACTTTTGGGTGAATTCAAAGAAACAAAGAGGGAGATGATGACTTGATGCCACCATCCTTAAAATAGAAGTTTTGATAAATAGCACTTACAAAGTTAGAGCAGTTTCCTCTCATTTTTTTTCTGAGATTATTTTCTTTTAAACATGAATGAGAGCTGTATTTTATTTAAGGTTGTAATAGATGATGATTTTTCATCTACCTGTTAATTTGATGTTTCGTTAAAAAATGTTTTAATGTGAGGCTCAGCATCTGTGGCTCAACGGGCTAAGGTGCCAGCCACGTACACCTGAGCTGGTGGGTTCGAATCCAGCCCGGGCCCACCAAACAACGATGGCGGCAACCAAAAAATGGCCGGGCATTGTGGTGGGCACCTGGAGTCCCAGCTACTTGGGAGGCGGAGGCAAGAGACTCGCTTGAGCCCAGGAATTGGAGGGTGCTGTGAGCTGTGATGCTACGGCACTCTCTCCAGGGTGACAGCTTGAGGCTCTGTCTCAAAAAAAACAAACAAACTGTTTTGATGTGATGTTGAGCTACCTTTGTATTCCTGGATAATGTCTTGGTTACATTTTTTCCCCACCCACTGCTGAATTTGATTTGGAAATATTCTAATTAAGATTTTTCTATTCACGTAATTTGTTCAAATTTTTTTTCTTTCCAGATTTAGCATCAAACATCTTAAAATGAGTTGGAGAGATCTTCTTTTTAAAAATTCTCTGAAATATTTTTTATAAGGGAGGAGTTAAAAATCTGTTAGAACCAGGTGGCTCTTTAAAGAATACAGTTACTACTTTATTTTCTTTAATAGCTTATTAATGACTTAATGACTTTGGTGACTTATGTATTGTATCGTTCTTTTCATCTTCATTTTCAAATTTATTGGCATAAAGACATTTAATGTTTTGTCTTATAAATTAAAACATCTCTATTATATTTGTAATTGCGTACTCCTTTTAAAAAACGTTTGTTTTTTTTTTTGAGACAGAGTCTCACTTTATCACCCTCGGTAGAGGGCCGTGGTATCACAGCTCACAGCAACCTCAAACTCTTGGGCACAAGTGAATCTCTTGCCCCAGCTTCTCAAGTAGCTGGGACTACAGGTGCCCACCACAATGCCTGGCTGTTTTTAGAGATGGGGTCTTGCTCTTGCTCAGGCTGGTCTCCAGCCTGAGTGCAAGGCAATCCACCCACCTACGCTTCCCAGAGTGCTAAGATTACAGGGGTGAGTCACCCAGCCAGGCCCTTCCCTTTAAAATTCTAATATACATCTTTTTACTCTTTTAAAGCTTGCTCTATTTTCTAACTTCTATCATTAACTTTTCGGTTTAGGTCCTTCACATTTCTTCCTACCCCCAATCAGTAGTACCTCATTATTTATTTCTTTCTGTTTCTTTATTCTTGCTCTATAGTTTTTCTACCATCTTGAGAATGCATAATTTGTCTCCTCTGCTTTTTTTTTTTGAGACAGAGCCTCAAGCTGTCACCCTGGGTAGAGTTCTGTGTCATCACAGCTCACAGCAACCTCCAATTCCTGGGCTCAAGTGAGTTTCCTGCCTCTGCCTCCCAAGTGGCTGGGACTACAGGCGCCCGCCACAACGCCTGCCCATTTAAGTCCCTGCCTGGCTCTCTAAGAATTGCTTTAACTGCATTATACAAATTATGATTATACAGCACATTCAGTATCATCTAGTTTTGTCTAATTTGGAATTTTCAAGGTAATTGCGTCATTATCACAAGTAACTTAGAAATATATTTTTAGTTTCCAAACATTTGACTTGGAAAACTTTGTTGCCTTCTAAATTAAGTGTATTATGTCGTAAGAACACAGAAGACATGATAACCATTCTTAGAAATTTGTAAAAATCCTCTATGAGCTAGTATTTGGTAGGTTTTGTAAGTGTTCCATGAGTATTTGGAAAAAAAATTCTTATTTGTTAGGTGGATAATTAATCATTTCTCTCTCTCCTTAGCTACATACATAACTGTCAGATGAAGTATTAGAGAAAGCTTGTTATGGCTGGGCACTCTGGGAGGCCAAGGTGGAAGGATTGCTTGAGGCCAGGAGCTAGAGATCAGTTAAAAGAATTAGTCATGCCCAATGGCCTGGAACCTGTAGTCCCAGCTACTTGGGAGGCTGAGGCAGGAGGATTACTTGAGTTTGCAGTGAGCTATGATTGTGCCATTGCACTCCAGTCTGGGCAACAGGGCAAGACTCTGTCTCTTAAAAAAAAATACATTACACTTTTGTATTGCAATTAAGTAATCAACTGAATGAAGATAACCTGATAAAATTAAGTATCATTCCCTCCACTAGAAAAAGTAGCATAATCCTTGGAGAAATCTGATTTATTGGTAACCTTTATTTTTTTTCATTAACAGAATATAAAACTTAAAAAAAATTTTAATTTCAGTGTGTTTTCAGTCTTGTTATATTGAAAATATGAAGATGCAGGATCGCAGATTTAAAAATTACCTGCTAAAGTTAGATTGAGTGGTAATGGTAGTGAAATATACTATGTCTGCTGATTTCCATAGTAAGTTCCACCTGTTTGGTAATTTGCACTAGAGTAGTTTTCTCCTACTACAATTTATTTTTTGTATATTTCCTACATTCTCAAAAACTAATTGTACATTTCATTTTAGTATTATTTTGAGAGCAGGGAAACAAAATATATAAACTTCTATTTAGATGATTCAGTAATTTTGTGAAAGTAATTGTTACCTACCACATTCCCATTGTAAAAAGACTATCAGCTTGGGTTTCTCCCAGTCAAAAGGCAGAGCTGACTGCCTATTTCGAGCGCTCTGGAAGGCTATAGGGGGTGGATTGCTTGAGCTCATGACTTTGACACTAGCCTCAGCAAAAGTGAAATACATAAAATAAAATAGAAAAAACTGAGGCAGGAGGATTGCTTGAGCTCAAGAGTTAGAGATTGCTGTAAGCTATGACACTCTATCCAGGGCAGACAGCGTTGACACTTTGTCTCAAAAAAAAAAAAAAAAAAAAAGAGGCATAATTGGCCTTTAGTGACCTCTCGTGGCTATAGATATGCATTTTGCATTTTCCATGTCCTTTTGTGCTATAGCTGTAAAAATAACTTGAACAAGTCAGGTGTCATTGCTCTGGCTGGGATTAGATGGGTAACTATTAAAGTTTAGCCCCAAGCACCTGTGGTGGCTCACACGTGTGATCCTAGCATCTGGGAGGCCAAGGCTAGAGGATCCTTTGAACTCAGGAGTTTGAGACCACCCTGAGTAAGGGTGAGAACTTGTGTCTACTGAAAAATAGAAAAATTAGCTTGTGGGGCGTTGTGGTGGGTGCCTGTAGTCCCAGCTACTTTGGAGGCTGAGACAGGAGGATCGCTTGAGCCTAGGAGTTTGAGGTTGCTGTGAGCTAGGCTGACATCTGGCATTCTAGCTGGAGCAATAGAGTGAGACTATGTTTCAAAAAAAAAAAAAAAGGGGAAGGTGATCCCAATAGTTATGTTCTGCATTACAATGCTTCTTGACTTCCCATGAATTGGCTCTCAAAGTTATTATCTTCATCCCGTATCACTGAGAAGTTCTACTAGATCATTGCCATTGTCAAATATAAAATCTACCATCAAAAAATTTAAAAACCTTTCCTTGAATCTTACCCTCCTTTAAGTAGAGCCGCATTATGTTGCTGTCTTCCAAGCAATACTCTTTTAAAACATTATAGCAATTTTCCAACACACAAATATCACAATTTTGCCATTTTTACCATTATTTAAAACTGTAGTAAAAAAAACCATATAAAATTTATTATTTTAACCATTTTTTACGTATACGTTCAGGTTAAAAATACTTCAGGGAGGCTGTTCTGAAATTACTATAGTCCCTTTATCACCTTTCATTTAGTCTTCAACCAACTCCTGACTTTGATTCTCAATCCTCCACTGAAACTACTCTGACAAAGTCACCTACCCAGAGGTCACTTTTTTCATTCTCATCTTAACCTGTCAACAGCATTCTTTCTTGAACTACTTCTTATATTCTGTGGTACCACACTTTTCTGGTTTTCCTCTTACATTTTGGTAAATTCTGCAGGCTCCTCTCAGTGTACTTTTCACATTGTCTTTAGGTGATCGAATCCAGTCACTTGGCTCTCAACTTTATAGCTCCAGCCCATTCTCTTTTCTGAACTCCATACTCATAAAACCAGTTGTCTTTTTGACACATCTACTTTAACATCCGGAAGGCATTGCAAATACAATGTGGCTAAAAATGAACTCATGGTTTTCATTCTCCCCAATAGCTCCTCTTCCTTCCTCAAATCTCCTCATGGTTCAAAGACCAGTTATTTCAACTAAATCTAGGAATTATTTCTGATTCTTCATTTATTGCCATTCTCATCTGTTCCATTTATTATAACCATAATACATGAAAAAATCTGTTTGCTTCTCTTCAACTCTATCTTTGCTGTTACTACTGTAGTTTTAAGACACCATCATTTCACCTGGACTGCTGCAGTGACCTCCTAACTGGGCAGGTTATCTATCCTTCTACAATCTATTATATTATACAGCAGCTAGAATGGTCTCTTTTACACCTAAATCTAATGTTAGTCTTTTGCTTCCTGATTTCAATAAAATAAGTTTAAAACTTCCAATAACAGTTTAAATGGCAGTGTATAATTTGGTTTCTGCCTACCTCCTGACATGTCATACCACTGTCCCCTAAGTTTATTACACTGTAGCACACAATTCCTAAAATACACTATGACTGTTTCCATTTCAAAGCCTTGTGCTTACTATTTCCTCTGTCAGGCTCCTAAAGTGACTGTATCCTTTTCACCACTTAGGCTCTCATTCACCAGCCCCACCCCCACCTTTTATCTATTAGCAGCCCTGCTGGCACACCCTCCAAAATATACCCAAATCCTACAAAGTCTATTTTTATCATGACTGCCCTGGTGAATGATAATCTTCTATTTGTAGCAGATACATCAGTGCTCATTGACTGTTGCCCAACTAACTTTATGGTCTCTTTGAGGTTATGTGGAGTCATGTCATTATCATTAGTTATACGGAATGGAAATACAAGTAAATGCATCACATCTGGATCTATGCTATAGTTTTCTTTCCATGCTTGGGGCTTCTCTGGAGAAAGGAGAAGTGACCACGGTTTGAATACATTATTTAGTACTCGTAGGGAGCTATCCTGTTTTGAAGAAACTATCCATGAGCCTTGGACTTTGTGTTCTTTTGTATTTTTTGTATTTTCTATTCTCATTTTTGTTCAGTTCAAAATATTTTCTAATTTCCCTTGAGACTTACTTTTTTTGTTGTTTTCCTTTTGTTTTGTGTTTTTAAGACAGAATCACACTTTGTTGCCCAGGCTAGAGTAGCAAGGTTGTTCACAGCAACCTCAAACTCCTGGGTCAAGCAATCCTCCTGCTTCAGCCTCCCAAGTAGCTGGGGCTACATGTGTGCACCACCACACCCAGATGATTTTTCTACTTTTAATAGAGACAGAGTCTCACTATTGCTCAGGCTGTTCTTAAACTTCTAACCTCGTTCTCCCAGAGTGTTAGGATTACAGGTGTGAGATACCATATCCAACCAAGACTGCCTTGTAAACCCATGGATTATATAGAATTGTGTTCACAAATGTTTAGGGATTTCCCCATTACTCTTCTGTTGTTGATTTCTAGGTTAATTGCATTATGATTAGAACAAGTATTTCATATGATTTCAATTATTCTAAATTTATTAATGCTTGTTTTATGATCTGGATGTGATGTCTCAGCAAATGTTCCAAGTGCACTTAAAAAGAATTTGTACTCATCTGTTGTTGGGTAGGTGTATTTAGAGTTAGTTGGTTGATGATCAGTTCCTCAGGTTTTTGTTGCTGATTTTCTTTTCATTCTACCACTGTGAGAGAAGTGTTGAAGTCTAATTAAAATTGTGAATTTGTCTTTCTCCTTTCAGTTCTGCAGGTTTTTGTTTCATGAATTTTTTGAAGCTTCATGTATATTTGCTTTATGCATATTTTGATGCTCTGGGTGCATATTATTAGGCTTATTCTATCTTCTTGTAGAATTGACTATCAGAAATATTACATAAACTATTTAAAATATACTATTTATTTAGTTCAGTGTAACAAAGTGAAATTTTATTTAAGAACAAAATGAAAGTTTAGAGTACTTTCAAAGAAATGGGTCCCTCTCATGGTGGAGGGAAGGTGACAGAGATGGAGATGCAAAGGCCTGTAGGGGTATACCCTCCTCATTTGAAATTGGCTGTAAGTCTTTTATTGGCCTCTCTGTGCCTTCAGGCATTATTACCCTTTTCTATTGGTCATTGGTTACCTAGGTTACCTCGTACTCACATTGACCTTGTATTTCAGAACCAATGTTAAAGAATCTTCAGATCGTGTTTCAAAACTTTTACCTCATAATTATAACACAGGCTATTATTTAAATGTACTTGTCCATATTTAAAATGAAAGAAAGCACTAGAATATTTTCTTTCTTTTTCTTTTTTTTTTTTAGACATTTTGATAATTAGCTGGGCTAAAATAAAACTAAAGCATGTATTTAACAACAGGCTGGGTGGGTGGTTCATACTTGTAATCCTAGGATCCCGCCGGAAGGCTGACATGAGAGGATTCCTCAAGCTCAGGAATTTGAGACAAGCCTGAGCAAGAACAAGACCCTGTTTCCACTGAAAATAGAAATATTAAGTTGGGCATGGTGGCGCACACACAAAGTACCAGCTACTCAGGAGGTTCAGGCAGGAGGCCTGAGGAATCTGAGGTTGCAGTAAGGTTTGATGATATGAATGCTCTCTAGCTGGGCAACAGAGCAAAACTCTTATCTTGAAAAGAAATAAGAGCACAAGTTTTTAAAAATAAATGCAGAAGGATGCATATTGCAGTATTTATTATATTAACTATATTACTACCTATTTTGCTTTTTTTTTTTTTGAGACACAGTCTCACTTTGTCACCCTTGGTAGAGTGCTATGGCATTGCAGCTCACAGCAATCTCCAACTCCTGGGCTTAGGCGATTCTCCTGCCTCAGCCTCCCGAGTAGCTGGGACTACAGGCGCCTGCCACAACCCCCAGCTATTTTTTTGTTGCAGTTTGGCCAGGGCCAGATTTGAACCTGCCACTCTTGGTATATGGGGCCGGTGCCCTACTCACTGAGCCACAGGCTCCGCCCACCTATTTGTTTTTAATTTCACATAAAAAGATGTTTAAAATTACTCTACTTGTTCCTCAACATTTATTTCTTCCCATTAGTAATCCATCAGCAAATATTACGTCCTTTACCTCCAAAACGTATTTTAGATCTGTTCACTCCTACCCACATTGTTTTTTCTGGTCAATAAAGCATCGATCAACCTATTAAAAAAAATCTATAATCTTTTTAAAGTTGGAATATCCTAATTCATTTAAATACACTACCATTGGTTTTAAGTCTTTTGCTGTTGTAATTAATAGGCAATAGACATTTAATGTTGAATTTCTAAAAAGACTGTGTAAATAAATGCTGAGAAATACAAACAATATTTATAGTAATTTTCCCTACAATCACGGGATTACTGGCTTTTGGTTTTATTGGCAAGAGTCATCGGCTGAAAACCATGCCAAGACAAACACTGGAGGAAACATTCCCAAGCATTATACACATAATTTTAGCTTTGTACATGTATTTCTGTCTAAA
>CAUYON010044192.1:0-16297 GCA_963573935.1 Arctocebus calabarensis
AGGTGTACGTGGCTGGCGCCTTAGCCTGTTGAGCCACAGGCGCCGAGCCTATAGATTTGTTCTTAAGGTGAATTTGTTAGAGTATGTTGAGAAAGAGAGAAAAGGAAATCATACAAAATAAATAAAACCACAAAAGGAATAAAAAGTGGTGAAAAGAAAAAACAAATATAAAATAGCAACAAGTATAGCAAATATGAATCCAACTATATCAGCAATTACTTTACATGTCAATGGTCTAAATATATCAATTAAAATATGGGATTGTCAAGGCCAGGTACAGTGGCTTATGCCTATAATCCTGGCACTTGGGAGAATGAGGTGAGTGGATTGCCTAAGCTCACGGGTTCGAGACTAGTCTGAGGGAGAGCAAGACCTCATCACTAAAAATAGCTGGGCGTTGTGGCAGGTGCCTGTAGTCCCAGCTACTTGGAAGGCTGAGGCAAGAGAATTGCTTGAGCCTAACAGTTTGAGCTCAAGAGTGTCTGAGCTATGATGCCATGGCAGTCTCCCAAGGGCGACAAAGGGAAACACTGTCTCAAAAAAAAAAAAAAATGAGATTGTCAGAATGGACCAAAAAAGCAAGACCTAGTTCAGTGCCTGTGGCTCAAGTGGCTAAGGCGCCAGCCACATACACCTGAGCTGGCGGGTTCCAATCCAGCCCGGGCCCACCAAACAACAATGATGGCTGCAACCAAAAAATAGCTGGGCATTGTGGCAGGCGCCTGTAGTCCCAGCTACTTGGGAGGCTGAGACAAGAGAATTGCTTGAGCCCGGGAGTTGGAGGTTGCTATGAGCTGTGATGCTACGGCATTCTACCCAGGGCGACAGCTTGAGGCTCTTCTCAAAAGAAAAAAAAAAACAAGACCTAACCATATGTTGCCTATAAGAAACCAACTACTATAGTTTAGATGTGGTTTGTTTGTCTCTACAAATCTCATATTGAAATTTGATCTCCAGTGTGGTTGTGTTGGGAGGTGGGACCTAATGAGAGGTGTCTGGGTCACATGGGAGGCTTTCTCATGAGAACATTAATGTCTTGTCTCAGGAGTGAATGAGTTCTTACTCTATTAGTTTCTGAGAAAGTTGATTTTTTTTTTTTTTTGAGACAGAACCTCAAGCTGTCACCCTGGATAGAGTGCTGTGGCATCCCAGCTCATAGCAACCTCCAATTCCTGGGCTCTCTTGCCTCTGCCTCCCAAGTAATTGGGACTACAGGTGCCCACCACAACACCTGGCCATTTTTTTTTTTGGTTGCAGCTGTCATTGTTGTTTGGCGGGTCCAGGCTGGATTCGAACCCGCCAGCTCAGGTGTACGTGGCTGGTGCCTTAGCCCATTGAGCCACAGGTGCCGAGTCAAGAAAGTTGATTGTTAAAAAGAGCCTGCTGGGCTCGGCGCATGTGGCTCAAGCGGCTAAGGTGCCAGCCACGTACACCTGAGCTGGCGGGTTCGAATCCAGCCCGGGCCCGCCAAACAACAAAGGCGGCTGCAACCAAAAAATGGCTGGGCGTTGTGGTGGGCCCCTGTAGTCCTAGCTACTTGGGAGGCGGAGGCAGGAGACTCGCTTGAACCCAGGAATTGGAGGTTGCTGTGAGCTGTGATGCCACAGCACTCTATCCAGGGTGACAGCTTAAGGCTCTGTCTCAAAAAAAAAAGAAAAAAACCCTGCGGGCCAGGTGCAGTGCCCATGATTCTAGTACTCTGGGAGGCCAAAGTGAGAGAACACATGAGCTTAGGATTTTCAAGACCAGCCTGAGCAAACGTGAGACCTTGTCTCTACAAAAAATAGAAAAAAATGATCTGAGCATGGTGGCGTGAGCCTATAGTCCCAGCTACTTGGGAAGTTGAGGAGGAGGATCACATGAGCTATGGCATCCCACTGTACTATACCCAGGGTGACAGAGACAGGCTCTGTCTCAAAAACAACAACAACACACACAAAAAAAAAATACAAAAAAATGAGCCTGACACCTCTTCCCCCACCTTCTTGCTTCCTTTCTTGTCATGCAGTCTCTAGACACAGCGGCTACCCTTTGCCTTCTGTCATGAGTGGGAAAGGCATGAGACACTCACCAGATGTCCAATATATTCGATCTTTTTTTTTTTTTGAGACAGAGTCTCACTCTGTCACCCTGTGTAGAGCGCTGTGCTATCATAGCTCACAGAAACCTCAAACTCTTGGGCTCAAGAGACCCTCTTACCTCAGCCTCCCAAGTAGCTGAGATTACAGCCACTTGCCACAATGCCTGGCTAGTTTTACTTTTCTCTTTTCTATTTTTAGCAGAGACAGGGTTTTGCTCTTGCTTAGGTTAGTCTCAAACTCCTGGGCAATCCACTCACCTCAGCCTCCCAGAGTGCTAGGATTATTGCTGTGAGGCACCATCCACGACCCCAGATTCCAATCTTGAGCCTACCAGCCAGCATAGTTATGAGCCAATTATACCTTTTCTTTTTATAAATTACCCAGCCTCAAGTATCACTTTTTTAAAAAATTATTTATTTATTTTTTGAGACAGAGCCTCAAGCTGTCACCCTGGATAGAGTGCCGTGACATCATAGCTCACAGCAACTTCCAATTCCTGGGCTCAAGCGAGTCTCTTGCCTCCGCCTCCCAAGTAGCTGGGACTACAGGTGCCCGCCACAAGGCCCGGCCATTGTTTGGTTGCAGCCGTCATTGTTGTTTGGTGGGCCTGGGCTGGATTCGAACCCGCCAGCTCAGGTGTATGTAGCTGGTGCCTTAGCCTGCTGAGCCACAGGTGCCGAGCCTCAAGTATCAGTTTGAATGTCCATGGGCTGTCCAGTGAAATAAATACTAAGGCATGAACTTTAAATATAGAGACAAATGTATATTACAGGGAAAGGGATGAAGAAAGATGCAGCAAGCTAATACTAATCAAAAGTAAGTAGGAGTAGCTATATTAATTTTAGACAGTGGATTTCAGAGCAAGAAAAGTTATCAGAGATAGAGAAAGGTGATAAAGAAGTCAATTCTCCAATAAGTCATAATAATCTTTAACATGTAAGCACCAAATGACAGACCATCAAAATATGTGAGACAAAAACTTATTGAACTTAAAGGAAAAATAGATGAATCCACTATTACAGCTGGAAATGTTAACACTTTTCTATCAGAAATAGATAGATCTAGAAGGCTAAAAATCAGTTAAGGACATAGTTGAACTCAATAGCACCATCAATCTAGTGGATATAATTCTACTTCCTCTAACAATAGGAGATTACACATTCTTTGCAAGTTTACAGGGAACACTCAACAAGATAGACCACATTTTGGGCCATAAGACATCTTTCAACAAATTTGAAAGAACAGAAATCATGATTACAATGGAATAAAACTTGAAATCAGTTACAGAAAGATAACTGGAAAATTTCAAAATACTTGGAGATTAATCAACATATTTCTTTCTTTCTTTCTTTCTTTCTTTCTTTTTTTTTTTTTTTTAGACAGAGCCTCAAGCTGTCACCCTGGAGAGAGTGCGGTGGCATCACAGCTCACAGCAACCTCCAATTCCTGGGCTCAAGCGAGTCTCCTGCCTCCGTCTCCCAAGTAGCTGGGACTACAGGCGCCTGCCACAACGCCTGGCCATTTTTTGGTTGCAGTCATCATTGTTGTCTGGTGGGCCCGGGCTGGATTCGAACCCACCAGCTCCGGTGTACATGGCTGGCGCCTTAGCCCATTGAGCCACAAGCACCAAGCCTTTTTTTTTGAGACAGAGTCTCAGTTGCCCAGGGATTGAGTGCTGTGTTATCATAGCTCACTGCAACCTCAAACTCTTGGGCTCAAAAGATCCTCTTGTCTCAGCCTCCTGAGTAGTTGGGACTATAGGCACTTATCACAGTGCCTGGCTAGTCTTTCTATTTTTAGTAGAGATGGGGCCTCGCTTTGCTCAAACTGGTCTTGAACTCCTGAGCTCTGATGATCCCCTTGCCTTGGCCTCCCAGAGTGCTGGGATTACAGGTGTAAGCCACTGCACCTTGCCCCAAATCAACACATTTCTAAATAACACAGGGATCAAAGAACAAATCTCAAGATAAATTTTAAAATATTCTGAACTATAAATGAGCCACTTGTAGTGGTGTGCTCCTGCAGACCAGGGAGACTGAGGTGGAAGGATCACTTTTTCCCAGAGTATGAGGTTGCAGTGAGCCAGTGAGCTATGATGACGCCGCTGCACTCTAGCTGGGGTGACAGAGTAAGGCTCTATCTCAAAAAACATTTTTCTTTTTCTTTTTTTTTTTTTTTTGAGATAGAGACAGATTTTTCCTGCATTGCCCTCGGTAGAGTGCTGTAACATCACAGCTCACAGCAACCTCAAACTCTTGGGCTTAAGAGATTCTCTTGCCTCAGCCTCCCAAGTAGCTGGGAGTACAGGTGCCTACCACAATGCCCGGCTGTTTTTTTTTGTTGTTGTTGTAGTTGTCATTGTTGTTTGGCAGGCCTGGGCTGGGTTTTAACCTGCCAACCCCGGTGTATGTGGATGGTGCCCTAACCATTGAGCTACAAGCGCCGAGCCCAAAAAACTATTTTTGAACTACATGAAAATACAATTTATCAATATTTATGGGATACAGCAAAAGAAGTGAATAGAGGGAAATTTTAAACATTTAATTCACAGCGGCACCTGTGGCTCAAAGGAGTAGGGGACTAGCCCCATAAGCCAGAGGTGGTGGGTTCAAACCCAGCCCTGGCCAAAAACCTCAAACAAAACAAAACAAACAAACAAAACATTTAATGCATACATTATAAAGAAAAGAGATATAAAATCAATAATCTAAGTTTCCACTTCAGCAAAGGAGAAATATATCCAAAGTAAGAAAAATAAAAGAAATAATAAAAATTGGAACAGAAATCAATGAAACTGAAAATAGGAAGTCAAGAGAGAAAAATCAACAAAACCAAAAACTAGCTTGTAAAAAATATCAATCAGGCCCGGGTGAGGCAGCTCATGCCTGTAATCTTAGCACTCTGGGAGGCCGAGGTGGATGGATTGCCTAAGCTCATGGGTTCAAGACTAGCCTGAGCCAGAGCAAGACCTCATCTGTAAAAATAGCTAGAAGTTGTGGTGGGCACCTGTAGTCCCAGCTACTTGGGAGGCTGAGGCCAGGGAATCACTTAAACCCAAGAGTTTGAGGTTGCGTGAGCTATGACACCATAGCACTCTACTGAGGGTGAGAAAGAGAGACTCTGTTTCAAAAAAAAAAAAAATCCAATTAAATTGACCAGTTTGTAGCCAGGCTAATTAAGAAAAAAGAGAAAAGACACTAATTACCAATGTCAGAAAAGAAAAGAGGATCATCACTAGAGAGCCCCTGGACATTAAAAGGATAATAAAAAAATATTGTGCACATTATGATTGCAAAGATGTGGGAACAATCCAAGTACCCTTCAACACATGAACGGATTAATGAACTGTTTTATACCATGGCCATAAAAAAGATGGAAATCTTGTATCCTTTGTTATAACTCAGATGGCTTTGGAGATCACAAGAATGGAAAAACAAACATTGCACACACTCGATGCTAATTTGAAACTTGCAGATTAATGACAACATGCTCACACGAGAAAAGGAAGGAGCAGGTGGGTGGGTTGGTGGGTTACTACCCAATGGGAACAATGTGTAGGTGTATGGCATGCTTCTGGGTGAGGTACACAATTACAACTTGGACTATACTTACAAATACAAACAATGTAACCTAATTGTATGTATCCACATGTTAATCTGAAATAAAAATATTTACTACTAAAAAAAAAAAAGAAAAGAAAGATACCATTTGCCAAGATTTATGCAAGAAGGAAAAGATAATCTGAACAGTCCTATCTAGTAAAGAAATTGAATTGATAATAACTTTTCAAAACACAAAACACCAGGCCCAGATGGGTTCATTACTGAATTCTATCATTTAAGGAAGAAATTATACCAGCGGTTCTCAACCTGTACTGCAACTCACAGGAACTGTGTTAAAGGGTCACAGCATTAGGAAAGTTGAGAACCACTGAATTATACCAATTCTCTATAATCTCTTTCAGAAGATAGAAGGAATATTTCCTAACTCATTATATTATGGCCAGCATTATCCTAATACCAAAACCAGACAACGACATTACAAAAAAGAAAACTTCAGACCAGTATCTCTCATGAACATAGATGCAAAAATCCTCAACCAAATATTAGCAATATTACAATTTTATTTTATTTTATTTTATTTTTTGTAGAGACAGAGTCTCACTTTATTGCCCTTGGTAGAGTGCCGTGGCATCACACAGCTCACAGCAACCTCCAACTCCTGGGCTTAGGCAATTCTCTTGCCTCAGCCTCCCAAGTAGCTGGGACTACAGGTGCCTGCCACAATGCCCGGCTAACAACATTACAATTTTATAGCATTTTACAATTATAATTCTATAAAAAGAATTGCATAACACAAGCAGAATTTATCCCAACTATGCAAGGCTGGTTCAGTATTCTAAAATCAATGAATGTAATCTATTACACCAGCAAACTAAAGAGAAAAATCATATTTTTCATAGGAATAGACACAGAAAAAGCATATGACAAAATCCAACACTCATTCCTGATAAAACCTCTCATCAAACTAGGAATAGAGGGAATTTCTTCACCTTAATAAAGAACATCTACAAAGAGCCTTCCACTAATATTATGCTTAATTGTGAGAAACTCAAAGCTAGCTAAGGCAAGGCTGTCCCTTTTTACCATTGCTTTTCAACATCGTACTAGAAGTCCCAGCTATGTAGTAAGACATGAAAAGGAAATAAAAAATATATGGATTAGGAAGAAAAATATAAAACTATTTGAAGATGACATCATGGTCTATACAGAAAATCCAAAAGAATCAATAAAAAAATTCCTGTTGTGCGTATAGTCTCAGCTACTTGGGAGGCCAAGGCAAGAGGATCGCTTGTGCCCAAGAGTTTGAGGTTGCTGTGAGTTATGGCACCATGGCACTCTACCAAGGGTGACAAAGTGAGACTCTGTCTCAAAAAAAAAAAAAAAAAATTCCTGGTGGGGTGCCCATAGCTCAGTAGTTAGGGGACCAGCTACAAACACCAGGGTTGGCTGGTTCAAACCTGGCCTGGGCCTGCTAAACAACAATGACAACTACAACAACAACAAGAAAAATACCCAGGCATTGTGGTGGGTGTCTGTAGTCCTAGCTACTTGGGAGGCTAAGGCAAGAGAATCCCTTAAGCCCAAGAGTTTGAGGTTGCTGTGAGCTGTGACACCACAGTACTCTATAGAGGGCGATAGAGTGAGACTCTGTCTCAAAAAAAAAAAAAAAAAAGTTCCTGAAATTAATAAGCAAAAATATCAAACTTGCAGGATATAAGGTTAACATACAAAAGTCAATTACTTTCCTACATGCCAACAACAGACAAGTCAAATTTGAAATTAAATTAATTACCACCTCCGAAATGAAATACTTTGGTCTAACTCTGATAAAATACGTATAAGAGCAATATGAAGAAAATGACAAAACTCTGGTGAAAGATATCAAAGAAGAACTAAATAATGGAGAGTTAATTCATGTTCATGGATAGACAGACTCAATATTGTCAAGATGTCACTTCTTCCTAAATTAATCTATAGATTCAATGCAACCCCAATCAAAATCCCAGCAAGTTATTTTGTGATATCAACAAATTGATCCTAAAGGGTTTTTTAAACTTGTTTGTTTTGTTTTTTGGTTCTTTTTCAGACAGGTCTCACTCTGTTGCCTGGGCTAGAGTACAATGGTATTGTAGCTCATTGTAACCTCAGATTCCTGGACTCAAGATCCTCCTACAATAGCTTCTCAAGTACCTAGGACAACAGGCAAGTGCTACCATGCTGGACTAATTTTTTTTGTAGAGACAGAGTCTCACTTTATGGCATCACATAGCTCACAGCAACCTCCAATTCCCAGGCTCAAGCAATTCTCTTGCCTCAGCTCCCAGGTAGCTGGGACTACAGGCGCCCACCATAATGCCTGGATATTTTTCTGTTTTGCAGTTCGGCCAAGGCCAGGTTTGAACCTGCCACCTTCGGTATATAGGGCCAGTGCCCTACTTGCTGAGCCACAGGTGCTGCCCAATTTTTTTTTTTTTTGAGACAGAGTTTCACTTTGTCACCCTCAGTAGAGTGCCGTGGCATCATAGCTCAGACTCAGACCAACCTCAAACTCCTGGGCTCAAACAGTTCTCTTGCCTCAGCCTCTGAAGTAGCTGGAACTATAGGTGCCTGCCACAGTGCCCAGCTATTTTTAGAGACAGGATCTCGCTCTGGCTTAGGCTGGTGTTAAACTCCTGAACTCAAGCTTGGCCTCCTAGAGTACTAAGACTAAAGGCATGAGCCAACATGCCTGGCCTTGCCTGGCTAATTTTTAAATTTTTTTATAGAGATGGGGGTCTTGCTATGTTTCTCTGGCTAGTCTCAAACTCCTGCCCTAATGTAATTCTCCCTCTCAGTTCTCCCAAAATATGATTCTAAAGTTTATATGGAGAAGCAAAAGACCCAGAACAGCCAACTCAATATTGAAGGAGAAGAACAAAGTTGGAGGACTAACACTGCCTGACTTTAAGACTTATTATGGTAATCAGGACAGTGGTATTGGTGAAATAATAGAAAGACTGATCAATGGGCCAGAATAGAGAGTCTAGAAACAGACCTAGAAATAAATCTTTGACTAAGGAGCAAAGGCAATGCAATAGAGCAAAGACAGCCTTTTCCTATGACTCTAGAAACAAACACTTTCACAAAAATTAACTCCAAATGGATCACAGACCTGACTGTAAATGCAAAACTATAAAACTCCTGGAAAATGACATAGGAGAAAATTTAAGTAATTTTTGGTATGGCAATGACTTTTTTTTTTTTTGAGACAGAACCTCAAACCGTTGCCCCCGGGTAGAGTGCCGTGGTGTCACAGCTCACAGCAACCTCCAACTCCTGGGCTTAAGCGATTCTCTTGCCTCAGCCTCCCAAGTAGCTGGGACTACAGGTGCTCACCACAATGCCCAGCCATTTTTTGGTTGTAGTTGTCATTGCTGTTTGGCAGGCCCAGGCTGGATTCGAACCCGCCAGCTCTGGTGTATGCGGCTGGCATCTTAGCCACTTTAGCTATAGGGGCTAAAACATGACAATGACTTTTTAAGATACAATACCAAAAGCATAATGTATGAAAACTTCTGCTCTACACAAGACAATGACAAAAAAGAATGAGAAGATAAATCACAGACTGGGAGAAAATACTTGCAAAAGTTAAATCTCATAAAGGACTGCTATCCAAAATATATAGGTAACTCTTTTTTTTTTTTTGAGACAGAGCCTCAAGCTGTCACCCTGGGTAGAGTGCTGTGGCATCACAGCTCACAGCAACCTCCAATTCCTGGACTCAAGTGAGTCTCCTGCCTCTGCCTCCCAAGTAGCTGGGACCACAGGCGCCTGCCACAATGCCCGGCCATTTTCTGGTTGCAGCTGTCATTGTTGTTTGAGGGTCCTGGGCTGGATTCGAACCCACCAGCTCAGGTGTACGTGGCTGGCGCCTTAGCCCGCTGAGCCATAGGCGCCGAGCCTATATAGGTAACTCTTAAAACTCAACATAAGAAAATAAACAACTTAATAAAAACCCCTGAACAGATAGCTCACCAAAGAAATATGGATAGGGGTGAAAAATAAGCAAAAGAAAAGATGTTCAACATCATACATCCTTAGGGAATTCCGAATTAAAACAAAAATGAAGCCCGTGGTGGCTCTTGCCTGTTATCTTTGTACTCTGGTAGGCTGAGGCAGGTAGACTGCTTGAGCACAGGAGTTCGAGACCAGCTATTAAGCAAGAGTGAAACTCCCATCTCTACTAAAAAAATGAAAAAAAAAAAAAGACCATAGCTGAAAAGTTGTTAGTGGGGATAAAATGGAATCACAAAAAATACTCAGTCTCTGGCTCGGCGCCTGTGGCTCAGCGGGCTAAGGCACCAGCAATGTACACCTGATTTGGTGGGTTCGAATCCAGCCCGGGCCCGCCACACAACAATGACGGCTGCAACCAAAAAAAAAAAAAAAAAATGGCCCAGTGTTGTGGTGGGCGCCTGTAGTCCCAGGTACTTGGGAGGCAGAGGCAGGAGACTCGCTTGAGCCCAGGAATTGGAGGTTGCTGTGAGCTGTGATGCTACAGCACTCTATCCAGGGTGACAGCTTGAGGCTCTGTCTCAAAAAAAAAAAAAAAAAATACTCAGTCTAAAAGAAGGCAAGAAGAAAAAGGAAAAAAACAACAGGCATAGTAAAGAGAATACAAATAGCAAGATGGTAGACTTATATGGAATCTTTTTTTTTTAATCAGTGGTGTTGGTACAGTTAACTTTTTTTTTTTTTTTTTGAGACAGAGCCTCAAGCTGTCACCCTGGATAGAGTGCTGTGGTATCACAGCTCACAGCAACCTCCAATTCCTGGGCTCAAGCGAGTCTTCTGCCTCTGCCTCCCAAGTAGCTGGGACTACAGGCACCTGCCACAACGCCTGGCCATTTTTTTTTGTTTGCAGCCGTCATTGTCGTTTGGCAGGCCTGGGCTGGATTCGAACTCGCCAGCTCAGGTGTATGTGGCTGGCGCCTTAGCCCATTGAGCCACTGGCGCCAAGCCAACTTATATGGAATCTTATCAATAATTGTACATATCATTAAATATAAATGAACTAAACATACTATTTAAGAAAGGCAGGACCAAGTTACATGTTGCTTACAAGTCATGACACACTTTATATGTAAGGACACAGACAGGCTGAAAGAAAAAGAATTGAAAAAGATATATATGGGCAGTGCCTGTAGCTCAAAGAGTAGGGTGCTGGCCCCATATACCGGGTGTGGTGGGTTCAAGCCCAGCCCAGCCAAAACTGCAAAAAAAAAAAAAAGAAAAGAAAAAGATATATACCATGAAAACACCAAGTTTAAGAATCCTGATGTGGGCGGTGCCTGTGGCTCATTGAGTAAGGCACTGGCCCCATATACTGAAGGTGGTGGGTTCAAACCCAACCTAGGCCGAATTGCAAAAACAGAAAAATAGGGCGGTGCCTGTGGCTTAAAGGGGTAGAGCACTGGCCCCATATGCGGGAGGTGGTGGGTTCAAACCCAGCCCTGGCCAAAAACTGCAAAAAAAAAACAAAACAGAAAAATAGCCGGGCATTGTGGCAGGCTCCTGTAGTGCCAGCTACTCGGGAGGCTGAGGCAAAAGAATCACCTAAGCCCAGGAGATGGAGGTTGCTGTGAACTGTGTGACGCCATGGCACTTTACCGAGGGCGATAAAGTGAGACTCTGTCTCTACAAAAAAAAAAAAAAAAAAAGAATCCTGATGTGGCTACTTCAACAGAGTATTACCAGAGTTAAAGATATTAATTTTGTTTCTTTTTTATTTTTAAGAAATAGGGTTTCACTGTGTTACCCAGGCTGGAGTGCATGATAATAGCTCTCTGGAACCATAAAATCCTGGGCTCAAGCAAAAAGATATTAATTTCATAAGTAAAATGACTAAGAAGACATTAAAATCCTAAATGTATGTGTATCTAATAACAAAGATTCAAATACATAAAGCAAAAATTGACCAAATTAAAGGGAGAAATGGAAAAACCTACAAGGGGAGTTGGAGAGGAAGAATGTGAAAGAGAGAAATACAGAATCAAAGAGACACACAAAAGGAAAGAGAGAAAGAAACAGCTACAGAGAGGGCGGCGCCTGTGGCTCATGAAGTAGGGCGCTGGCCCCATATAAGAAAGGTGGCGGGTTCAAATCCAGCCTTGGCCAAACTGCAAAACAGAAAAACAGCCGGGCGTTGTGGCGGTCGCCTGTAGTCCCAGCTACTCGGGAGACTGAGGCAAGAGAATTGCCTAAGCCCAGGAGTTGGAGGTTGCTGTGAGCTGTGTGAAAGAGTGAGACTCTGTCTCTATAAAAAAAAAAAAGCTACAGAAACACAGAGAGCCAGAGTGAGAGAGATGGCAGCAGCCTGATCCTAAGAGAAACAACGAGTCCCAGAGACAGGGAGCTCCCGAGAGGAGATGGAGCAACCATGGACCAGACAGGGAGGGTCAGGGGCTCTGGTCACAGGGGATGGAGCCAGAGCAGGAGTCTGGGCTGGTGGATCCTGCTGAGACAGCATCACTTACCCGCTGCCCTGCAGAGCCTTGAGGACCGGGTTCCCCACGCAGTCCCTATGTAGGAAGGAGAGGAGTGGTGTCAGCTATTTAGGGCTCTGACCTGGGACCCTCAGGACCCCCCAGAATCCCCAGCACAGGGCTGCCTGGGTACTCACTCTCTCTCCCTTCTCTCCTGGGTGGCCAGAGAGTCCTTTGGGTCCAATGGGGCCTGGGGGTCCCTATGCAACAGGACAGGACTTTAGCTTTGTGTTGGGTGAAATGAAGCGTGCAGGGGCTTGGAGGCAGAGATTGGGACAGGAGCCCCAGCCTGGCCTGGGCCTCTGGGTTCTTCACCATATACCCAAAGCCTGTACACAGTGGGCAGTTCATGCAGTTCAGTGTTAAGACCCTGGAGTCAGATAAGTCACATAGCCCCACTCCAACCCACACATGTTCCCATGAGCTGGCTGCAGCCCTAGGGCAAGAATCTCCACTTTTCTTGGCCTTAGGTGATAATATTTGCGTCTGCTTATGTGAACTGAATGAAAAGATTATGGAAAGTAATTTATACATTAAATATTCAATAAACACTTATAGAATGAATGAATGAAAAATGAATGAATGAAAGGATGAATAAATGGATGCAGGGACATATGGGTAGGATCACTTGGATAATAACTCACCATGTGTCCAGGACTCCCAGGGACACCTGCAGGGCCAGGAGGTCCAGGGGGACCTGTAAGAAGACAGAATGTTCTCAGGGCTGGAACAGAGTACAGTGTGAGAAAGTCCTCCATCAGCTTCCTCCTGAGAGCCACAGCCCTCCCTCTGCCATCTACCAACTCTACCCCCATCCCAGGCCTGGACTTAACTTACCCATGGGGCCTGGGGGCCCGGGGGGGCCTGTGGGTCCATGGGGCCAGTGGCTTCTGGTCTCAGTGAAGGTGTTGGACAGTAATGGGTCCCCTGGGAGAGAAAAGATGGTGAGTGAGCAAAGCTGGGTGTCATGGTCAATCAGTCTTATTCTGCCACCCCTGCTAAGATAGCTCTGATTGCCCTACAGGGCAGCTTGGAGCCACTGGGCATGTGTTCCCAGGGTAGGAAGTGGGGACAGTGTTGGCCATGTGAGACCAGGAGGTAAGGAAACCTGAGTTCTAACCCCTCTGCAGTCTAGCTGCTAATACGCAGCAAGGCTCTCCACTTTGCTGAGCCTACATTGTTGCCTGTCAGATGGGAATGATTACAAAAGCTACCATTTACTGACCACCTACATGTGCATGGGTGTCATCACAGTGCTCTGGGAGGCTGGCACTGTTACTATCCCCTCTGCACAGATGAGGAGCTGAGGCTTGGAGAAGCAGAATGAATAGTAAGATTGAACAAACGGTGGGATGGGAGAATGAATGAAGGGTATGGGCCATGCATCAAGGACAGGATGGAGATGAGGTTGAACCTGGTGCTCCATGCTCTGCCCGAAGTGCAGGTCAGGCTGGGCTGCCAAAGGGAAGAGGCCAAGGACATAAGTGAAGACCCGGCCTGGAGGAGGGCCCCTGAACCCTCTGAGCAGAGCGCAAGCCTGCAGCCTTGGGAGCTCAGGGCTATCTTCCTGCTGCCAGGCCTTGGGCATCCCACTGCTCTGAGGGCTGGATTCCGGCCAGCTCCAAAGCTTATGGAAGGCCTGATGCCAGGTGGCTCTGATCACAGGGTTTAGAGTCTGTCTGGGTTTGAAGCCATTCCCCCCTGCCCGGGAGGTGGGACGCTGGCAAGTGACCTCCCCTCTCTGGCCTATCTCCCCTTATCTGCGAACACAGGAGGACAACCTCACCTACATGAGGGCTGGCTGATATGTGACCTACTGGGGGCAAGCCTGCCACACAGAAGGCACCTAGCAGATGGCACTGTGGGGATGGTTACTTCACCTTCACCCCACCCCCATTTCGATCTGCCAGGACACCAGGGAACTCACCATGCTGAGAGATCTGGGTATGGGTTGGCCCCATTGGGGCTGGAGGGCCAGGGGGCCCAGGTGGCCCTGGTGGGCCTGGAGGTCCCCTCTCTCCAGGGGTACCCATTGCTCCAGCCTGGCCAGGGCTTCCTGGAGGGCCCTGTGGACCTGCAATGAAATCACAGGGGTTCCTATGGTGGTCTCAAGGAGGCAGGACAAGGCGGCAGGCACCAGTGGGCTCTACAGTCTGAGCACAGCACCCATCTTCTATCTCATCTAACTGGGCATGGGCTTTCTTCTATGGGGCTGCCATACCTTCAACATCCCCCATAGGGACCCCGGTCGTCTGGGGTGCATACTGCCATTTCCCCTCTGCGGAGCCCCTCCTACCAGTGTGGGTGCTCAGGAGGACAGGGACACGTCTGATCCTATCCTAGTGCCCAGCTCAGAGTCTGCTAAGTGCAGGTACTCAGGGAACATGGGCTGAGTAAATCCAAAAGAGGGTTTCAGGAAGCCCCAATGTGAGAAGGACACTCCCTGGAGGGGTGGGGGAGGCAAATGGGTGTAGTGGCCCAGGCCTGGGTCCGCCCAGCAAGGGGAAAATGGCCAGGGGTGTCGGAGGGGGGCAGTATGTGGGCACTCACCTGGTGGGCCTCTCATTCCCGCTGGGCCTCGGCTGCCGGTGTCTCCCTTGGGGCCAGTGGGCCCAGGCAGCCCCTGAGCACTGACTTGGTCTGGGGGGCAAAGTGCAGCAGGTCAGCAACTCCAGACTTGCTCCTGACCCCACCCTGGCCTTGGCCCACAGCCAGCACCTACCATCTCGAGAGAGCAGTGGGATCCTCACACTCTCTCTGACTCCTGGCAGTCCTGGGGTTGTAGGGGTAGGCAGGGGTCAGTGTCCCCACTGGGTTGGGGCCAGAGAGTTATCCAGAGCGCCCACCTGCAGCTCCACTTTGCTGCCTGACCTGCTTGGCTCCCCAAGGACCCAGCATGCAGGAGTTCCCACAGACCCTCCTCTCAAGCCCACGGGACAGATGGGAAACTGAGGCCTACTGGGGGTTGAGCTGGGAGTCAGCAGCAGGCTAGGAACCAGAATCTCACGTCCCAGTCCCCCAAGTCCCAGGACAGTGCTCATTCTCACATGTGAGTGTGCTCCCCACCTGACTCACTCACCTTGGAGGCCTCGATCTCCAGGGCTGCCCTGGGCGGCTGGGGAGCCCCAGAGCAGGGCAGGGTCCTCAGGAGTCACAGGGGTCGGGGACAGGGCCTGCTCCATGACAGTCAGTATGGCTACCTTGGAGGAAAGGAAGACAGGCATGGGATGGTACCTTGGTCTCACTAGGGACAGGTCAGTCAAGGGAGGCCCTGGTGTGGGAGACAGGAGGCCCAGAGCCAGCAGAACTCAGCCTGGAGTAGGCGCCAGGGCTTACAGGGGCCCAGAACATTACCAGAAGTGATTGTGCTTCTAAAAGTATACAATTCATAACGCTCATGGTAGAAAAGTCCTTACACATCATCATCACCATGCAAGTTGAGCTCTGTGATCGTCACACTGGGCCATGCAGTTTTTTTACCATGCTCATCTATATAAATAATATGATGCTTCTCTCAGAAGGTTGAAGCACCACAGAATTATGGCTGGGAGGATTTTCACTAAATTTGGAGAGAAGTTTGAGAGACTCTCACATGAAATAAAGACCCAGAGGTATACACAAAATCCATTTCTAGGCCCAAGGTAAGGAAGGTTCTAGAAAGTTGGTGGTATTCCCTCAGCCAGGGTTGGGGGGTCATGTCAGCCAAGGTAAAACTCTCAGGTCGTCCCAGGGCTGAGTTGCCTCTCAGATGGGCTTCTCCTGGCAGGGAACACAGGGAATGTGGTTCTAGCACGTGCTGTTTGGAAGCTTGGCCACATCAAAGCCACCTTTTCATGTTAGAAAATGGAGGCTTGTTTTTTTTTTTTTTTTGAGACAGAGCCTCAAGCTGTCACCCTGGATAGAGTGCTACGGCATCACAGCTCACAGCAACCTCCAATTCCTGGGCTCAAGCGAGTCTCTTGCCTCTGCCTCCCAAGTCGCTGGGACTACAGGCGCCCACCACAACGCCCGACCATTTTTTGGTTGCAGCTGTCATTGTTGTTTGGCGGGCCTGGGGGCTGGATTCGAACCCGCCAGCTCAGGTGTACGGCGCCACAGGCACCGAGCCAAGAAAATGGAGGTATTTTAA
>CAUYON010044193.1:0-13648 GCA_963573935.1 Arctocebus calabarensis
TGGGGCCTCATCCTCAGTATTTTTTTAATTTCTTTTTTTTTTTTTTTTTGAGACAAAGTCTCTTTACCCTAGGTAAAGTGCCATGGTGTCACAGCTCATAGCAACCTCAAACTCTTGGGCTTAAGCAATTCTCTTGCCTCAGCCTCCCAAGTAGTTGGGACTACAGGCGCCTGCCACAACACCCGGCTATTTGTTGTTGTTGTTGTTGCAGGTGTCACTGGTGTTTTACCTGGCCTGGGCCGGGTTCAAAGCCACCAGCCTCAGTGTATGTGGCCGATGCCCTACCCACTGAGCTACGGGCGCCCCTGCTATCCTCAGTCTTAAATAGAATATGGCCAGCTTAGAGTTTTGTATTCTGCAAAACTAAGTTTCATAGAAGAATGAGAAATAAAGACTTTTTCTGACAAGCAAATACTGGGAATTTGTCAAGACCAGACCTGCACTGAAAAAATACTCGGAACTGCATTATATGTGGTTCAATACAAAAGGAACACTCCAGTGTAAAATTATACAAAAGCTAAAGCTCTTGGCTCATATAAAACTATAGCATAAGAGGAAAAACAATGCAATAAGGTACTACCAAAATGGTAAATAGAAAAGCATCCCACCTACCAGTTTTGTTACTCAATGTTAATTGTCTAAATGCCCCACTCGAGACATTGGCTGGATGAATGGATGAAAAAAATACAACCCAGTATCTGTTCTCTCAAGAAAACAGACTTAACACACAAGGACTCAAAAGACTCTTGGTGAAGGAATGGGAAAATATATTCCTTACAAATTGAAACCAAAAGAGAGTAGGAGTAGCTTTTATATGATAAAATTGACATTAAGTGAACAATGGTGAAGAAAGACTAAGGTGGTCATAAAATCCTAAAGAGAGCAATTCAACAAGAAAATATAACAATCCAAAATATATATATATACACACCTAACACCAGAGTTGCAGATTCATAAACCAAATTCTACTAACTCTAAGCATTGAGATAAAAAGGACTGTAATTGCTGAGGATTTGAACATTGCAGTGATGGAGCTGGATAGATCACTGAAGCAGAAAATAAACACTGGACTTAAACAGGACCCTAGAACAAATGGGCCTAACAGACATTTACAAAATTGTATTCTATCAAGAAACTACTGAATATGTGTCTTCTCATCAGCACAGGACATGTTCTCCAAGATCGTATCTTAGGCCACAAAAAATAGCAAATTCAGAAGAATTTAATATCACTCCCTGTATCTTTTCGGACCACAGTGAAATGAAACTGGAAATCAATTCCAAGTGAAACTTAGATCTATACAAAGTTATGGAAATTACACAACCTGCTGCTGAATGAATATTGGGTCAATAATAAAGACCGAAATAAAAGAATTCCTCAGACTGAACCACAAAGGGGACACAAACTATCAGAATCTATGGGATTCAGCAAAAGTGGTCTGCAAAATGGTGAAATTCATAGCCTTATATGCTTACATCAAAATGACAAAGATCACAAATTAACAACCTAATAACACATTTCAAGGAACTGGGAAAGGAAGAGTAAACCAAACCCAAAGGCAGCAAATGAAAAAAAAAATAACTAATGTCATAACAGAACTAAATGATGTGGACAATTAAAAAAAAAAATGCAAAGGATCAACAAAGTAAAAAGTTGATTATTTGAAAAGATAAAATTTGAAAGATTTCTTGGAAGATTATATAAACTCAACTAGAAATGAGAAAGGAGATACTACAACTAATACCACAGAAACACAAAATAACATCCATAAATACCAAAATCTGTTTATACGTGAACTAGAAAAACTCAAGGAAATGGACAAATTCTTGGAAACAGCACAACCTTCCAAGACTCAAATCAGAAAAAATTCAACTCCTGAATGAGCAGTGAGGTACAAGCAGTAATAAAAAATCTTCCAACTAAATAAGCCTCAGACCACATAGATTTACAGCTGAATTTTACCAGGCCTGCAAATAGGAGCTGGTACTGTATGGCAAAAATTATTCCATACATTGAGAAGGAAAGAATACTCCCCAACTCATTCTACAAAGCCAGTATCACCCTGATACTAAAGCAGGAAAAGACAACAGCAACAAAAAACTACAGACCAATTATCACTTATGAATATTGATGCCAAAATCCTCAATAAAGTACTAGCAAACTGAATTCAACAGCAGATCAAAACAAAAAAAATCCTTCAGGAAGTTGTGGTCTTCATTCTACCAATGCAATATAGTTCAAAATATGTGAATCATTAAATGTTTTCACTGCATAAACATAAAGACAAAGGCTATGTGATCATTTCAATAGATGCGGCTCCCCTTTATGATAAAAATCCTCTACAAGGAGCATATCTCAAAATGATAAAAGTCATACAGGTATTTGGTAAACTCACAGCCATTATTATACTGAATAGGATAAAGTTGAAAGCATTCCCCCCAAAGAAGGAATAAGACAAGGGTGCCCACTGTCACCACTAGTATTCAGTATAGTACTGGAAGTCCTAGGCAGAACAATCAGACAAGAGAGGGAATCCAAATTAGAAAAGAGGTCAAATAATCATGTTTTGTTCACAATATAGTTTTGTTTCTAAAACAATCCCAAAGACTCTTACAAAGGTATTTCTGAATTGGTAAAATAAATTCAGCAATTTTCAGGGTACAAAATCAACCTACACAAGTGAGTGGCATTTCTATATACCAGTAACAGCAAAGCAGAGTCAGATCAAAGATTCAATACTCTTCACAATAGCTACATAAAAAATAAAATACTTAGGAATATACTTAACCAAGGAAGTGAGTGAAAGATAACTACAAAGAAAACTGCAAAACACTGTTGAAAGAAGTTGCAGTTGACCCAAACAAATGGAAAACTGATCATGCTCACGGATCTGTATAATTAACATTGTTAAATGTTCATACTACAAAAAGTGATTTATAGATTCATTGCAATCCCCATCAAAATATTAATGTATTTCACAGAGGTAGAAAAAAATAATTCTATCCTTTCTTTAGAACTAAAAAGCACAAATAGCTGAAGCAATCTTAAGTAAACAGAACAAATCTGGAGGCATTACATTACTACAATTCAATCTATACTGTAAGAATATAGAAACCCAACAGCATGGTATTGGTACAGAAATAGAGACATAAGCCAATCGAACAGAACAGAAAACCCAGATATAAAACCATCTACATATTGCCATCTGATCTTCTAGAAGACAGGCTGTATTCTGGGAGAAAAGAATACCTATTCAATAAATGGTGCTGGGAAAGTTGGATAGCCCCTGGCAGAAGAATGAAATGGGAACCCTGTTGCTCACAACTCACAAAAATTAATTCAAGATAGGTAAAAGATTTAATTGTAAGGAATGAAACCATAAAAATTATAGGAAAAAGTAAGCAAAACTCTTCTAAGTACTAGCTTAGACAATTTATGTCTAAGACTCAAAAGCAATTACGGCAATAATAAAAAATACGTGAGGGGGGGGGCGGTGCCTGTGGCTCAAAGGGGTAGGGTGCCAGGCCTATATGTCAGAGGTGGCGGGTTCAAACCCAGCCCTGGCCAAAATCTGCAAAAAAAAAAAAAAAAAGTGTAAAAATAAATAAATACATGGGGCTACAGTAAATTAAAAATATTCTGCACAGCAAAGGAAATAATAGCAAATTGACAACCCACAAAATATGTGAAACATTCACAAATGTATATCAGATAAAGGGCTAATATTCAGAATCTACAAAAAGCTCAAATCAACAATAAAAAATTAAATAATCACATTAAAAAGTAGCCAAAAGACGTGAACAGAAGCCTTTCAAAAAAAAGAAAAATGGTCAACATCACTGATCCATTTCCATCAGGGAGATGCATAATGAGCTATCACCTTACCTCTGTTAGGAAATAATCAAAGAGCAGAAATTATTGAATTAGAAAAATAGCAACAAATACTCAAGTTTATACTTTGAAAAGATAAAGTTAATAAAACTTAGACTGATCAAGAGAAAAGAAGAGGGAAAACACAAATAACATTGAGAATTAGAAGGAGGACATCAGTATAAAGTTTAATGTCATTAATATAAAAGAATATTGTGAGAAAAATATGCCAACAAGTGAAAATAAACAGAATACTAGAAAAATTGAGTTAAATGAACATAAAAAGACATTAGAAAATGTAAGTGTATTATAATTGCTAAAGTGAATGACTCCCTGGTAAAATTGTTCCTTCAGAACAAACTCTAGGCCCAGAGAGTTTTACAAGTGTGTTATCTAAATAATAATAATAAATATGAAACTTTTCCAATTAATTATAGAAGCATTGGAGTTTATAATTCTTGCTTAAGGTTAATATCTGTTGCATTCTAATTTTCAGGATTCTATAACTCTTGATATTATTGTTAGGTGCTGTACTGAGTTTTTCTCATGCCTTTGTTCACAAGAACTTTTTTTTTTTTGGAGACAGAGTCTCACTACGTTGCCCCTTGCTAGCGCAGAGTGCCATGGCGACAGTCTAGCCCTCAGCAACCTCAAACAATTGGGCTCCAGTGATCCTTCTGCCTCTCAACCTCCTGAGTCATTGGGACTACAGGAGCCTACTACAAAACTTGGTTAATTTTTCTGATTTTAGTAGAGACCGGATCTTGCTCTTGCTCAGGCTAGTCTTGGCATTCAGGGGATCCTCAGTCCTAGGATTACAGGTGTAAGCCACTGCCCCTGGCTTTTAATTTACTCTAGCCCCATGTATTTATTTCCTACTGCCCCCAAATAAGTTATTGATTGTTTTCGTCAGATGCTGTATGTGAAGCATTCATTATACATAGTTGAAGAAAATATACAAAGGATGCCATCCAAAATGCACCCTTCTCAATATATGTATACAGGTTTGGAGGGCACCCTCTGTGTCTATTCTTCCTGAAGGGAGGAACGAGGAAATGTGTTACACATAGAAGTATGAGTACAGGTTAGTGTGAAGAGTGCTGCAGCAACTGGATAGGTATTGAGGGCTTTGGGAACAGAGCAGAGGGACATATCTTTGCTTTCGACAGGTTGGCGAAGGCTTTACTGAAGAGGTGATATTTGAACTCTGCCCTGAGAAGTATTAATATGTCAGACAGAGAAGGAATTTTTAGGAAGGGTTAACTATATGTGTAGATGCATGAGAACCTTGCCTATAGGAAAATTTCAGATGAGAGATAGGGTGGGTGAGGAAAAAAATAAGACATGAAGGGAAGTTAAGGGCTTCTCTTCAAGAACCTTTTATGTGATCCTTTTGTAGTTCATAAGCGTGATGATTGGGTTTTCATGCGCATGCATGAGATGTGCCTCCCACAAATCTTGTTCCGACGTCGGCACATTACCTGTCTGACATGAAAAAAAAAAAAAGAACCTTTTATGGCGCATTAGAAATCAAATACTGAGCATTTCTAAGTCTTAAGTGGAAATGCAATATGGTCAAGTTTTTGTTGTAAAATTATTACAGCTTTAGAAAAGAGATTGAAATGGAGCAAGACTGGAGACCAGTAGGAGGTTGATGCTATAGATACTCAAATAAAAATAATGATGAAAACGTAAAGTTTAAAAGAGCAATAGGAATTAAATGCTAGATGTGATGGCTCATGCCTATAATTCCAGCATTTTCAGAGGCTGAAGTAGGAGGATTGCTTGAGTCCAGGAGTTTGAGACCAGCCTGGGTAGCCTACTGAGACCCTGTCTTTACAAAACAAATTAAAAATTAGTAAAGTGTATTGGCATGTGCCTATAGTCACATCTTCTGGGAGGCTGAGGCAGGTGAATTGTCTAAGGGCAGGTGACAGAGTGAGACCCTGTCTCTTAAAAAAATAAATTAATGCAAAGAAGAATAATGATAGTCCAAAGTAAAGGCTTTGATTTTGGCATAGTTATTAGTGTTAAGCTTTTGTTTTGGGCACTAATGTCAACAAGTTTGTTTACTTTCTAATGACTGCTTTTTGTTCTTGGTAAATTGTCATAGAATGTGAGTTCAAACTTAGGGAATTTAGTTAGTATTTTGAAAAGATGGAAGAGGACCTTTTTCTAGATGAGTTAAATTGGAAATAGGTACTTATTCATTTTTTTTAAACCTTGTATTGTGCCGAAGGCTTTGAAGGCACTAAAGAGTTTATTAAGATGACATACAGATGGTTCCTAATCTATCAGGGTACGACTGTATTTAAAATGTTCTTAAGCATTTTCATTTAGTGTTTGAACTCAACATAATATTAGTCAATAGTAGAAAAATTGTCCTTTACTTAGAGTTCCTAATAAGTAACCCCTAATTTCCCCAAAGTTGAGAACCCCTAACTTTGTAGGCCTTTTGGGGGAAAATAGAAACATTACGGAGAAATTTTTTGGATCAGGGTGTTCTTTGGTGTCTTTATGAGATGAGTAACTATTGAGACTCTCTTAAATAATATTGTGAGCAAAACTTCTTTTCTGGAGACAAATTAATATATATTATAGTGGTTTCCATTTCTTGAACTAGGAAGAATTCTGAAGTGTGAAAACTTGGAGTGTGAAGTCCCACAGAAGGAGGAGATTCTTTTATCTGATCACTAATGGAAATTTGTACTTCCAATTCTTATTTCTGAAAAACATATTGTGAATTCTATCCCTAACTCCGTTATAGTTTTTTTGTTCCTAATCTTTAAGATTAAGAGATTTACTATAATCCAGGATTCTGGAGAGAGTTTATTTATTTATTTTTTGCTAAGTGACTAAACAGAGATAATTTTAATTTAATGAATTTATTTGTGGTAGTTCCTAAATTTTGTTTAAAAAAGTAATCAAGTTTGTTTATCATACATATCATCCTTTAATAATGTTTAGCTCATTTTATTGGCCAGAATTGTTAACTTTTGTAAAATTGCTGAAATCTAAAAATTGATATACATAAATTTTATTTATTTTTATTTTCACATTACTATTGATTTGCTTTTTTTTTAATAAAGAAGATCCTTTTAGGCTATAAGTATGGCTTAGGATATCATTTTGAGATAAGTCATTCTGTTAATTTTATTCTTTTCAGTTTACTGTTCTTCAAGTTCTTTACTGTGACTAATAATAACTTTTTGTTGTTTGTCTCCCCCCAATAATAAACTCTTTTTGCATTTGAATGTGATTTTGGGAATTTTTAAAAAATACCTTAAACGCTATTCAATGTTGTTTTTGTTCACCTACAAATTTCTAACTCATCCTTTAAGACTCCTTTCAGTGTGATCCATCCTTTAAAATTTAACTCTCTGTACAAGCTAAGTCAGGAGTTCTGCCCTGTATTCCATTGTTATCCTGTACCTCCTTCTATTCTAATAAATAATAACAATTTATTTTCATGTAAGTATCTAACAGATGACATTCTAATTGGGATTGGGTTTTACTGATTTTTGTTCATAAGAATGAGTAGGTTTTTAAATTGTTAAATTGGTAATTGAACAAAACAATATGGTAGAGAAATTAATAGCAAAAGGAATCTGTGAAATCTGTTTGAAAAGAAATCTCAAAAGCAAAATGGTTATTTTTGGGAGGGAAGAGGGAGAGGAATACGTGGTATTTAGAAAACATGGCGTCATCTGAATTTGAATTTGCCATATAATCAGCATTATTTTACAATTGTATTGTTTTTGTTTAAAGTCTGTCATTGAGGTCTCTGAAGGAGGTGAAACTAATTTTCTTGTGTTTTTGCACCTTCTAATTTAATTTTTTTTTATTTTAGGAAATACTCCTTTACATCTTGCTGTGATGTTAGGAAATAAAGGTTAGTAAATACTTGTTTTTTTAATGTTTTCCTTCATTCATGTCAATTTAGTTTACAAATTTTAGGATGTATTTTGTCTTTGAGTTTTTTAAAATTAACTACTTGGTTATTTTATTTGCTGATTCAGCTTAGAATTCAATATTTTAAAATTAATGATATTTTCACATTTTTCATAACCCTTTTGAAAAGTATTAGAAGATATCCTATCTAACATTCGTGTCTTCTGAAACCATATTTTTTCCATACTTGGTTATTTTATCAAGTGGGAATTTATAATTTCAGGATACTTATTTCCAAATAATGTTTATTAATTATTATAATACTTTTAGTATTAGAAGAATTTTATTAGGTTTTTAATATGGCATATTTTGTATCTACATATATATGGGTATATATATATATGTATCTAAGCTCATAAATTAAGCCTTCCTATGGTAGGTAATTATAAAAACTTTATACTTGTTTATTCTTTAATTTTAAAAGAAGCAACTCAGAGGCAGGCATTTTATTTTATTTGTTTATTTTTTTTTAACTTCATTTATTTACTTATTTATTTTTTCAGTTTTTGGCTGGGGTTGGGTTTGAACTCACCACCTCTGGCATATGAAGCTGGTGCCCTACTCACTGAGCCATAGGCACCGCAGAGGCAGGCATTTTAAAAGATCTACTTTCATAGGTTATTCCAAGATATAATAAAATTTTAATTATCTAGATTCTGCAGAGAAGGATTTCCTATAGCTGATCAACAATTCTTTGAGTGCTAGATTTTTGAACTGTGAATGTGCTTGATAAAAATGTTTTGATAACATACACCCCTTTATTTTTATCATTTATTTAATGTGTTTGAGACAGAGTCTTTTTCTCTTGCCTAGATCAGAGTGCAGTGGCATCATCGTAGTCACTACAACTTCAAATTACTAGGCTCAAGCAAGTCTCCTGTCTCAGCATTTTGAGTAGCTAGGACTACAAACGCGTGCCGCAATGCCTGGCTCATTCTATTTTTTGTAGAGATAAGGTCTCACTATATTGCTCAAGCTGGTCTCAAAATTCTGTCCTCAAATAGTCCTCCTACTTTGGCTTCCCAAAGTGTTAGGGTTGCAGACAGGGGCTACCTTACCAGCCAATTCCTGTTTTTGTTTTGTTTTTTTTTGAGAGACAGGGTCTCATTTTATCGCCCTCGGTAGAGTGCTATAGTGTCACAGCTCCCAGCAACCTCCAACTTCTGGGCTTAGGTGATTCTCTTGCCTCAGCCTCCCTAGTAGCTGGGACTACAGGCACCCACCACAACACCCAGCTATTTTTTTTGTTGCAGTTCAGCCAGGGTTGGGTTTGAACCCGCCACCCTCGGTATATGGGGCCAGCGCCTTACTGACTGAACCACAGGCGCCGCCCAATTCCTGTATTTTTAAACAGGCTAATCAGTTTCTGTTAACAGTTTTCTTTCCAATGATCTAGTAGTTTCATTGTGAATATCTCTTATTGTTATATGGCAAAATATAGCTCATTATAAACATTTGATCTGAAGGTATACTGACCCCAGGGATGTTACTAGAATTTGTTTTGTTGAAAAACAAAATTCTTTTGTCAGTTTGGTTTTTATGTTTACATATCTTGAAGATAATTTAATTTTGATTTTAATTCTGTATAATTGGTGAATCAAATCTCTGTCTTCAGAGTTATGGTTACGGTGTTTATTAATATTTTTCTTACAAGACACAAACTCAACTTGAGTAGCTTCTAAGTAAAAAGAGATTTATTAAAAGGCTACATATTATAGGCACCAAAAAAATGGGGACTAGCTAGGTGTCAATAGGAATCAAGATATCTTGGGGATTAGCCATTCTCCTATTTTCCTATCTATCATCTGACTATCTCTTATGTTGTACGGGTCTCTTTTATTTTATTTTATTTTTTTAACATAGATGTAGTATTTTCCCCTTTCTTAATTGACTTTTTCCATTTCCTGAAATTAAACATGTTCTAAAATAATTGTTCTAGAATCCTAAGTCTTTATGACTTTCTGATTTCAGTGTTTACCAACAACTGTTTAAGTTTCTTAATTTCCCAGGCTTTTGAGCAAGAAGTTTGACTGGTCTGGTTCATCTGAGACTGAACCACAAGTGATAATGGGTGATGGCATCCTCATATGTGACTTTGGGATAGGTGTCTGCTTCTGTGAAATTAACTTTGGCTAGCGAGGCTGACTTGGGTGAGATTTAGGAGTAGGAGAGGAAATCAGGAATTCAGAGGAAATAGCAGGAATATGAATAGGCCAGGAATAGACATCTCAAATATAGCTACCTTGGTGAATATATTTCAGATATAGTGTTTAAAATTGATCAGTAAAAACTTACGTTTTTTTCCCCTCAAAGGACATTGGATCAAAATGTTAAAATATATCTAAAATGTATTGAGTATTTACATGTACCAGACGCTTTTTCCAGTACTTTACACATTTACCCATTGAACCCTCACAATAACCATGTTATTTTTATCTGCATTTTGCAGATGAACACATTAGCTCCAAGAAGTTAAGCAATTTGCCCAGAGTAAAATAGCAGAGTTTAAACTTTAACTTAGAAGTCTGGTTCTAGAATCTGGGTTTATGGTGTATTACTGCCTTGCCTTCTCTTCCCTGAGAACTGTTCAAAAAGGATGTGGTCTATGTCAAAGGTTGTCAACACACAGCTTGCCAAGTATGATTGCTATTCTAGAATCCTTTCTTCTCCTGGTTGGGTCAGGGAATTCAGAAAAAGAAAAAAAAAAAATAGAATCCTTCCTAAGTTAGCACTTTAATAGTCAATGTGGATTTATCAGAATTGGATTGTGAAATGAAACCCGTCTACCATTCTAGGTGTTCTAATTTTAGGTAATATGCTATTATGCTATCATAGGTTTGTATCAGTTTGTTTTAAAATGGTATATAAAACATTTATTTTATGAAATATTGATAGGTATTTAGAGGATAAATGACCTTCCTGGAAAATACTGGGTTGATAAAAATTAAGCAGTTTTATTTCTTATGGAACTTGTTAGAACTTTGATACGCTAATATGCATTATGAAGTTCCAAGTTGCGGCATGTGTTGGCCACCTTGGATAATGTTCCCCACAGTTATTTGATCTTTGCTCTTTTTCACAAGTATTTTGAGAGACTAGTGTTCTATGGGATGTATTTTGGGAAACACTTGGTTAGATAATTCAGGATCTGCAAACACAGTTGGTATTTGTTCTGTGTTCTTTTCATGCAGAGTAGGCACAACCCATAAATACTGATTCACTTATGTTTTTCTAGTTGTGTACCCTTTTTTGCTTTGTTTTCTTAAGGTCCTTTTATACTTCTTATATTTGTTTACTCAAGAGTGAGATTGGGGCGTGTAGTAGAAGATAAAACATCTACCTTACACTTAGTGTTCTGTAACTTACTTTTACATTATACCATGGTTAAGTCTAGATAGTCTGTTTTTTTTTTTTTTTTATATTCCTCTGTTGAGATGTACTGTACCTTTAATGATTTCATTGTTGAGAGGCACTTTTCATTTTTATACTTGTTTGTAAATACAATAAAATTTCCAGGGCAGTCCAATAATGTTTGTTGGTTGAGGGAAAGAATGATACACCTTAGAGGTCTCTGACACTTAGATTTGCTTCCTTTTTCTCATCTTAATCTACTGAATAACTTTATTATTCTTTTTTTTTACCATAGAAGTCTGATTTTTTTTCTGAATTTCTGGGTCTGTTGACTAAAATTGGCCATGTTGCCTGGCGGGGAGGGGTGGATTTTTGTTTTTTCCCTGAAATAACTCCAGAATTAATATGGTTTCTTAGTTTCATAAGGATCTCTCTGGATGTTCTATTATATTGCCAATTGTGCTATTTATCCCATCCACTCTCTCTGTATTTTATCACCATGATAGTTCTTGTTTACATGTGATTTCTGTTTTCCATAATTTGAGTGCATCCATACTCCTTAAGCCCCAACTTCCTCCTTGCACATTTATGCATTCTTTAAGACTCAGTGCCGGTTGTTAACTACCTTGTTTTCTTATTATTCATTGCTATTCTTATTCATTGTTGAGCGAGGACTTTTGATTGGTCCAGTACTTTCTTTAAGTATAAAAATTAAGGTTATTTGCATATGTGACTATATGATTTTTTGTTAGTTGCCAATCTCTACTTCAGTTAGTTGTCTCCTGAGTGAAGGTCACCCATCCTTCAGGCTTTGTGGCATATCAGAAAACATTATTGACATGTCTGGCATAATACATAAATCTTATACTAATCTTGTACCTTAGTTTATACATCTGGGATATTGCTTTAGATAATGTTGTGCATCCTGCTTTTTAAATAATTTTTATTAAAATATTTTTTGATGATTTTTGTGGTTATTAATACATGAATGTTGAAATAAGTGAAATAATACAGTGCAAAAATACATAAACATCTCTCCACTGCTTTTTCTGATGTAATTAATATTAATGGCCTCTTGCCTACACTTTCATATCTGTTCCTTACTTACAACAACACAAGGACTTTGTTTTTACAGAAATAGGATCACTGTGAAATACTTTGCCATATTTTTCTTTTTAGTCAAAAGTCTGTCATGAAATAGCCTCAGAAGTCTGTGTTTATCTTCCCCTAACTTAATTATGCCTGTGTTGCTGTGAGCTGTGATGACACAGCACTCTACTGAGGGTGATAAAGTGAGACTCTGTCTCTTAAAAAAAGAAAAAAAAAAAAAAGTTTATCTCTGTCACAACTACTCAACTCTGTGGATAGCAAAAGCATCTGTAGACAACTTGTAACCAAATGGTTGTGGCTATTTAAACAAAACTTTACTTATGGAGGCCTACTTTGAGAATTCTAAATGGATCCAGTGTAGGGTCCATTGAAGGCAGTTGGTGCACATGTTGATGATATATACAAATAAATATACAAACATTCTTAAAAAAAACCTTGATTACTTTTTTGGGGGGGAGGGTCCATTTATTTTTATGCTTCACATTTTAAAAATCCTTTTTAGCTTGGCTTTCTATCTTAATTGGTCTTCTTATTAAACTACTTGTCCGAATAAATAGGATAACCCATGTTATAATATACTGGATATTCTTCTATCCTTTTCCCCATGCTTATTATTATTATTATTGTATACAAATATGTGTATATATGTTTGAATATACCTACTCACGTGTGTAAATTTTTAGTCATTCCTTTCTTAAAAAAGTAATCATAGGGTCGGTGCCTCTAGCTCATTTGGTAGGGCGCCGGCCCCATATACCGAGGGTGGTGAGTTTGAACCCAGCCCCAGCCAAACTGCAACAAAAAAATAGCCAGGCGTTGTGGTGGGTACCTGTGGTCCCAGCTGCTCGGGAGGCTGAGGCAAGAGAATCACCTAAGCCCAGGAGTTGGAGGTTGCTGTGAGCTGTAATGCCACGGCACTCTACCAAGGGCAATAAAATGAAGACTCTGTCTCTTAAAAAAAAAAAAAGAAAAAAAGTAATCATAATACACTTCTGTATTTAGGAGATAACATGGTATCCATTAGCAATACTCTGTGAAAATACCTTTCAGCCTGCTACGATGGCTACAATCCATTTCCATTTTTTGATTTTTTAAAATTTCTATTTCTTTTTTTTTTTTATTAAATCATAGCTGTGTACATTAATGCAATTATGGGGTACAATGTGCTGGTTTTATTTACAATTTGAAATACTTTCATCAAACTGGTTGATTTTTTTTTTCAAGTGAACAGTTTATTAAGAATTAAACAAAGGTATGATGTGATACAGTACAAGCAAGACACTCAAGATAGGTATAATAGTACTACTCACACAAAAACTTAAATTTCACCTCAAAAAAAATCACAAGACAACAGAGAAAGCAATTT
>CAUYON010044195.1:0-12321 GCA_963573935.1 Arctocebus calabarensis
TCTGGGGCCCCAGGCAACACTCAAAAAACCCCACACTCCTGCCCAGGTTCTCCCAAGGCAGTTCAACCAAGTGCCAAGTCCAAAAGAAACCCAAACGGCTTACAGGCAAGGCCCTTCCAGCCTGCAGTCCCACTGCTGCCCCACGCACATCCGCCGACAGGATCAGACTGAATGAACAGACGCAACCACTTGCCCAATCTCCGCTGCTTTACCTTCCTCAGGGTGTCCAGAAGCCTCACGCTGTCTCTCTGTGTCCCCAAAAGGAAGTTTCTGAGCAGATCCTGCCTGGTAGAGATGCCTGAAGTCCTCTGTCCCCAGTCTCACCATGCCCAGCCGCAAGGAAGCTGTTACTCGTCCACCATCTTGCTCCACCTCCCGATTTTGCCAGTTTTATACTCTGTAAATGGAATCATTATTTATGTGTGTGGGTTTTTTCACTCAGCATTTAGTTTGTGAGAACAGCCACATTATTAGGTATAGTTGCAGATTATGCAATTTCATTTCTGTACAATCTCCCACTGTGTGAAAAGACCACAATTTATATATCCATGTTACTGCTATGACACTTGGAGTTTCGATGTTTTAACTATTATTCATAGTGCTGCTACAGATATCTAGTAGATGTCTTTTCATAACTATATGTGCACTTTTATTTTATTTTATTTTATTGTATTTTTTGGTGACAGAGTATATCCCTGGATTGAATGCCAATGCATCATCATATCTCACAGCAACCTCAAACTTTGGGGCTCAAGCAGTCTTCTTGCTTCAACCTCCCAAGTAACTGGATCTATAAACACCCACCACAACCTGGCTAGTTTTTCTGTTTTTAGTAGAGATAGGGTCTCGCTCTTGTTCAGGCTGGTCTTGAACTCCTGAGGTCAAGCAATACACCTGCCTCAGCCTCCCAGAATGCTAGGAGTACAGGTGTGAGCCATCATGCCCAGCCTTATTAGCCCATTTCTATTGAATATGTATCTAAGAATAAAGTAGTAGGATCAGAGAGAGAGAGTTCAGCTTTAATAGATACTACCATGGTACAAATTTATATTTCCACCAGCACTGAATGAAAGTTTTGATTTCTCTACAACTTTGTCAGCACTTGATTTTTTTCATTTTAGCCATGATTGTGGATATGTAGTGCCCTGATGACTACTAAAGTTGAGAACCTTTTCTATGTTTATTTGTCATTTTGGATAATCACTTTTATGAGGTGTCCAAATTTTTTGCAAATTTTTCTATCAAATTGGCTTTTTCTTTGTATATTCAAGATATTATCCTTTGACAGATACATGTACTATTTATCTTTTCTTCCATTCAGGAACTTCTTGCTTTTTCTTTCCTTTAATGGTATCTTTATAAACACATATTCTTAATTTAAATATTGTCCAGTTTATCAATATTCTCTTTATGATCAGCATTTTTTATGTCTTGTCTACAAAATATTTGCGTATTCCACTGTCATAAGATGTTCTCCTGTTTTCTCTAAAAGCTTTCTTGTTTTACCTTTTATATTTGGAACTACAGTAGATCTGGACTGGTTTTATTATATATGATACAAGATGGGAATCAATAAACATTTTTCAATATGGGTATCCAATTGAATCAGTAACATTTATTGAAAAAGATCATCCTTTCCCCAATGTACTGCATTGGTGCCTTTCTCATAAATCATGTTATCAAATATATTGAAATTCTGTCTCTGGGTGCTGTATTGTGTTTCATTTGTTGGTTTGTCTATTCTTGCTCCAAAACTTCTGTGTCTTAATTAATATACCTTTATAAAAAGTATTCATATGGTGATTAAATCTCCTCCACCTTTATTTTTCTTCTTCAGGATTACCTTGAATATTTTTGGCTTTTTGCATTTTCATATAAATTTTAGAATCAGCTTGATAATTTCTACAAAGAACTTACTGAAATTTTGACAGAAATTGCTTTGAATTTGGAGTTTAATTTAGGGCAAATTAAAATCTTTACAACATTTGAGTCTTTCATTCCATGTATATGGTAAATCCTTTCATTTATTTTGAATAACTAGTTCCTCTTAATAATGTTTTGTAGTTTTCAGAGTAAAGGTCTTAACTTTCATTAGATATAGTCTTAGGTTTTTTTTGTGTGTTTTTTTTTTTTTTTTTTTTTTGGTCTTAGGTATTTGATATTTGTGGAAATTATATCTTTCTTAAATTTTTATTTGCTTTGTAGCTATTGCTAGTAGATAGTATCAAATGAATTTTTTGTATGTTGATGTTATATGCAATGACCTTGCAAAATTCACTTAATAATACTAATAGTTTATAGATTCTTTAGAATTTCCTATATACATAATAATATTGTCAGCAAATAATAGCAGTTCTATTTCTCCTATTCTGATTATTACTCATTTTTGACTGAGGCCATCTAGTTGCTAAAGAGGTATGGGGGGAGTGTACTATTTCTATTAGGATTTGTTGTTCATATCTTCTTCCACCAAGTCCCTATCCCCCCCCCACCATGCTGTGAGAGTATGCTCCTCTTTGTTCTCTGCATTCCCAGAGTCAGTGTAGCTCAAAGCAGTTTCTCTTAGGTGTAGACTTTCTGTGTTGCTTTCTTGAGATATTACCCCATCAGTCTTTTTTGGCTAGAGGTGCACATAGTAAATAATAAAAGTGGGAGTCCAGCATGGTTTCTTCAACTCAGTCTTTTCTGTGGTGAGAAGCAAAGTTTCTATAGGGCCATTCTCCACTTTCTTGATGGACCACTTATGCCCTTAGATTTCTTAGATGCTTTTAAGGCTCTGACATCTTTTCAGGACTCTTTATTCTGCCTCAAGAAAGTGAGCCTAACACTTGATATGTGTGCTTTAAAATGATAGTGCTTGGGATGGTGGCTATTTCCTCATTTCATTGATAATGGGCCCTCTTAATGCTGCTTTCCATTCTTTTTGTTGTTGTCAAATGGGTTTTGAAAGCAGAGAATGAAGTCAAAATGCCTTTATTCCATCATCTGCAACCAGATAATCCTCTTCACATTTTTTAAAACTAAAATTTACAGTTTTTCTTATTATAAACTTTATACATGTGCATTAAGGAAAGTATACAAAATAAATGGAAATACACAGAAGAACAGTTAAGAATAGAATGGTGTGGGCTTCTTTGCTTGAGGCAAAGGCAGCAAAGACTTTGGTATAACTGCGAGACAAGAGGTGTTAATGGACAAACCAATCCCACAGAGAGCCAGACTTGCCAAAATATACAGCCCTCAAAGGGAAGTTTAGTTAGACAAGTGCACAGGACAAGCCGAGTGTGCAAACATAAACAGCCCTCAGAGGGGAGATCTGGGCAGGCAGACACATATAGGGCCCTGCAGGAAAGCAGAGGCTGAAGAAAAAGCAGAACGTACAAACAGCACTGTGCTCAGAGGGGAGGCATAAAGAGTGTGGAATCCCAGTCATTAGAGGTGCTGGAAGGCTTATTAAGTTACGTTCTATTCCCTGAGGCTAATGCTGAATCAGACCAGTTAAAGATTCATTTAATGCATTTTGCTAAATGGTTCAAAAAGGGGCATGACTTCCCCAGAGAAGAGTTGAAAGCCCTTAAAGCTGAAAGGACTTCAGGGAAAGTCTAGGCCAGTACCTCTCAAAGCATGGTCCATAGGCTACTCACTAGTGGCATAAGAAGTTATTCTAATGGTACACACATTTTTATTCTTCCTTTAACAGTTATATTTACTTTAACTTATATTAACAAAATTATAGCCACCAAAACCACAATGTCACAGATATTTTCATGAAGTATGGGGTTAAAAGAAAAAAAGTATGGGGGCTTGGAGCCTGTGGCTCAAGCGGCTAAGGCACCAGCCACGTACACCTGAGCTGGCAGGTTCGAATCCAGCCCGGGCCCGCCAAACAACAATGATGATGGCTGCAACCAAAAAATGGCTGGGCATTGTGGTGGGAACCTGTAGTCCCAGCTACTTGGGAGGCAGAGGCAAGAGACTTGCTTGAGCCCAGGAATTGGAGGTTGCTGTGAACAGTGATGTCATGGCACTCTATCCAGGGTGACAGCTTGAGGCTCTGTCTCAAAAAAAAAAAAAGTATGGGGTTAAAGTTGGTAGTAATGTTAGGTAGTAAAGGAGTGATTTAAGAAAAATATTAAGCAAATAAAGCCAGGTATTGTGCATATACTATAAAAACTAAAAAGGTTGGGAAATGGTGATCTAAAGCAACCCCCACACCTCAGCTATGAGGACACTAAGCCATATGAGGAAACATGATCCTTCCAAGGCAGAACCAAGACAAACATCCAAATCTCTTAGTTTTTAGATCAGTGTGCTTTCTTCTGCAACTGACAGACTTCCTTGTTAATTTGAGAGAATTCAAAATTGGAAGGGTTTCCAGGTATTCAGCTTACCCTTCTGGACTACTACTTACTTTCATAATACTTCTATCATTGTAAACAAATTCTCTGCCTTCATGTAGCCATCCATTTAATAAACATTACAAAGTATTGTAAGGGGGGCAGTAATGTAAGGAATACTGAGATAAAATAGGATCGCTACCACAAAGAACTTAGAATTCTATGGGGAATTACATATTTAAGTGCAAATAATTATTCTAGACACAATAAAATAAGTACAGATAGAGCAATGAAAGAAAAGTATTGTAGGAGAACAGAGAGACAATTATTTTTAGCTAGAGGCTGAGTGACTTCATGAAGGAAGTGTTACTTGAGTTAGCCTTGATAAACAAGTAGGATTTCAATAGCCAAAAAGGAAGAAAGAAAATCCTAGGTTTATGTAAATATCAGGAGCAAAGATTGAGAGTTGTCTGACTACATGAGGGGTTTGGATAATGTTGAGGAAGCCTATGGAGAGGAGGCAGTGTGTAGGATGATTTAACAGGTAAGACTTAGAGGACAGGATGAGTCTAAATTTTGGTGGGCATTGGATGCATTAAAAATTTCTCTCAGTATTGTGGGGAAAGATAGATGATGGGACTGAGGAACTACATATTCCCACAGAAATCATCAAACTCCTATATTCCCATTTACTTAACCCTAAGAGCACTCAAAGTACCTTGGATCCTGAATAAGTTCTGTGGAGGAGACAGTACTCAATGAACAAGATCACGATGCCAGATTATACTATAAAAAGGATCAGGGGTTAGAGGAATGATTGGACAGAAACACACTTGGCTGTTCACCTAGAGAAAAGTCCCAGTGAGGATGAAAAGCCACCTCCTCCACCAAAACAGGAAGAGCCATAGAGAGAAAAAAGAATCAAAATAGCAATTATCAGTGATAGTGATTAAGTTCTTCTTTCTATTGTGACTCTAGAGAGGCTTTAGTGACCTGTGGCCTTGGAAAAGAAGGGAGGCCAATGACTTCATGGAATCTAAAGATCCAGAAAGTGAGAGATGAGATAAGGGTTTGGGCAACGCAGTGGTAGGACCAGAAATGGTGAACGGAAGGATAGTAGCAAGTTCTGGAACACACAAAGAGAATTGTTCTATGCAAAGAGTAGGCTTAGGGAGCAGATGAGCCTTTACTTTAATGACAATGTATGCCTGAGGGTGCAGTTGATCCTTAGGGATCCTGAGAGAAAGAACACACGACATGAGTAATAGCCACCCAAAGTCCCACATGTAAACAAGGGAAAGTACTAAAGCTTCATTAACAGGCAGAAAGAACATACAGTGCAAACTAAGATCATGTAGAAAGAAACATGTCTACTGTAATTGTATAGTTAATTATTAATATGTGTGTAAACATTGTTCTCAGTTCTCAGTATAACTTTGTATAAGATTTATGGTTCTATCTTTCACATATTCCCAGGAATGCTGGGAATATGTTTTCTTGAAATAGTTCATGTACTCAACTACCTGGGGAATTCACATCATAAATGCTTTGAATCAAATGTAATGTTAGTAATCCGAAAACATGTGTGTATGCATGTCAAATTAACTAGGACAAGATGGCTCATGTCTGTAATCTCAGAACTTTGAGATGTCAAAGCAGGAGGATCACTTGAGGCCAGGAGTTCAAGATCAGCCTGAGCAAGAGTAAGACCCAATCTCTACAAAACAGAAAAATTAGCTGGGCATGATGGTGCATGCCTGTAGTCTCAACTACTCTAGAGGCTGAAGCAGAAAGATTACTTAGGCCCCGGAGTTTGAGGCTGCAGTGAGCTCATATGATTGTGCCATTGCACTCCAGCCTAAACAACAGAATGAGATAAGACTAATTAATTAATTAATTAAAAAATTAAAAATTAAAAAAGAGATATGAACAGCAATGAGACTAATTGCAAAATATCAGAAATTCTAAAACTAATTTATATTCAGCTTTGGAATTCAGTTTAACACAAGAAATTTTTGTAAAGGGACTTCTCCATGTAAAACTATTTAGTGTATCCTTAGAGAAACAAAACAGTCAGAGACTTCTTGACCTTTGTAGACCTTGCAGTCCAGTAGCTAATGAACAACTCTAATATAGGGCAAACTAAAATAAATATTACAAGAGAGGCTCATATACAGTGTTTTAGAAGTTGGAAGAAGAGGGATCACACTTCTCATATCTCATCAAATCTAAGATGCTGTCCATTAAAGGACAAATCACTATCTTATGCACCACTAAAAAAGAAATAACTCTGATAATTAAACTATGACATATCACTGATGGTGAAAGGCATCCCTTTTCCAGAGATATTAAAAATGTGAGGGGAAAAAGTCATCATAGAATTAATAAAATGTGGTAATTGAAGAATTTCAATACATTAAATTAAAAGGAAAAGCCCAGAAAAGAGTCCTTCTGTTTCTATATACTGCAATTACTCTACACTCATGACTCCCAAGTCTTCACATCCTTCCAGAAATTCTCTCCTAAAATACACACCCTTGTATCCAACTATATTTCATTCATTTATTTAATAGTTACTTAGTACTTATCATGTTCTATATTGCTTTATATAAAATCCTATGTCTAGGCATTATTATTATGAGTGTGATTATTATTATTATTTTCCCCATTGTACAAAGAAACTAAGTAAATTCCAAAGATCTCACATCCAGCAAGTAGTGGAACCACTTGCTACCTACACATTTTTTCCTTGAATGTCCTAAAGTATCTAAAACTGAATTCATTATTCATGATCCCCCATAACATGCTTCCCTTCAGATTTCATAGAGTCATTATCCTACAGTCAGTGAAGCCAGTCCCCTCTTCTTTATTCACCATATGTGACTTATCACTATGTCTGTCAGCCTTTTTCCTTTTTCTTTTCCTACCATCTTTGCCTTAGTTCAGTGTTTGACAAATTCTCCTGGTTATTAAAACTTACCAGAAAAAATTGATTAATGATAAAGATTCCTAGTCCTTTCCCCTGGAGTTCCTGATTCATTAATTTTGGCTGGGGTAGAATCCAGAAATACGTATTTTTAACAAACACTTTAGGTGATGTTTGCATTCAAGCAAGTTTAGGATACAGTCAGGGGTATTGAGTTGTAGACAACAGAAACCAACTCTGGCTAACTTAAGTGAAAAAAGGAGTTTATTGGTAAGATATAGGTAGCACATAGACAATTTTTTAAAGCTAAGCAATGAGGCTGGGCATGATGACTTATGCCTGTAATCCTAGCACTCTCAGAGGCCAAAGCAGGTGGCTTGCTTGAACTTAAAAGTTTGAGAACAGCCTGAGCAAGATGAGATTCATTCGCTACTGAAAATGGAAAAACTAGCCAGGTTGTAGTGGGTACCTGTAGTTCCAGCTACTTGGGGAAGCTGAGGCAAGAGGCTATCTTGAGCCCAAGAGTTTGAGGTTGCTTTGAGCTATGGTGCTATAGCACTCTACCCAAGGCAACAGAGTCAGACTCTGTCTCAAAAAAAGAAGAAAAAAAAAGCTAAGCAACCAAGAAAGTGGATATCTCTGTGGATCCAGGGAGCAGGAACTAACAAAATATCTCTTCAGAGGCCACAACTGGGAAGAATGAGCTATAGTCATTTTTAGTCTTTTTGTCACTTAGTTCGAATCTCAGATTCCAAAGAGAGAACATTTGGTTGGCTTAGCTTGGATCTATTCCTACCCATGATGGGAATGCAGGGCATCTTCATTGACAGTCTCAACAGAACAGCATCTAGTGGGGAAGTGATACCTTTTTTTTTTGCAGTTTTTGGCTGGGGCTGAGTTTGAACCCACCACCTCCAGTGTATGGGGCCAGCGCCCTACTCCTTTGAGCCACAGGTACCACCCAAGGGAAGCAATACTTTTACAAAGGAAAATGGGAATGCTGTTGCCAGAAGGAATGGCAAAACCAGCAGATTTGTACAACAACCAACCCAAACATGTAGTCCAACTCTTTATTCTCTGTCATCTAGAGAGGTATGTATACTCTCTAATCTCTCTGTTCTGTAACACTGTCAGTGTGATCTTGCTAAAACATACAGTTGATCATCTTATTCTCCTTGTTGAAACTCTCATAGACCCATTCCCACCTGCAGAATACATATTAAAAAAAAAAAAAAAGCTTTGTAACCAATGCTTAAAAGGTCTACTCATACCCCTTCAGTGCCATTTTTGCTTTTTTCCCTGTCTCCAGTCCCCTCACCTAATTCCTTTTATACTTCAATCTGAAACTATAGTTTCTCAAACATACTGTTTCATGCCTTTGCATTCATTTATTTTCTTGTTAGTCAATGAATATTTATAGGAGGCTCATCATAAGCCAGGTACCAGAGGTACAACTTGGATCAAAACAAAATAGCCCCTGCATTCATTCCACAGCCTAATCTGTGGAATAAAATAGATGTCAACCAAATTATCACAGAAAAAACACATAATTGCTAATTGTTTTAAGTGCTTAAAAATACTGTAAATGATGACATGAGAAAGCATTAATCAAAGATTTCCCTAAGAAAGTAGTATTTGACCTGAAGAAGTTTACTGTATTAGGAAAAGAAGGACATCGTCTCATTCCCAAATGCTCAAAGAGGCAGAAAACTGGAGAACAAAAACTGATCATTCCCTGAGAGAGTTGTGGGATCACTCCAAAAGATCAGACATTCATCTTATAGGAATTCATGAAGGAAAAGAGAATGGTCCTAAAGGTACAGATGTTCTACTCCAAAAGATTATGGAGGAGAATTTCCCAAGCATTGCAAGAGATGCAGAAATCCAGATATTAGATAGTTTCAGAACCCCAGCAAGACTCAATCCAAATAAAGCATCTCCTAGACACATTGTGATTAACTATGCCAAAGTTAAGATGAAGGAGAAAATTCTGCAAGCAGCCAGAAATAAGAAAGGCATCACCTACAAAGAGAGAAATATCAGAATGACTGTAGATCTTTCAGCTGACTCTTTCAAGCCAGAATAGGATGATCATCAACCTGCAATCTCCTAAAACAAAACAACTTTCAGCCCAAGATTCTGTATCCAGCTAAACTGAGTTTCATTCATTATGGAGAAATCAAATACTTTAATGACATACACTGTTGAAGAAAATTGCCATAACTAAACCAGCTTTCCAGGATATTCTCAGATCCATTTTTCACAATGACCAGAACAATGCCCTACCACCAAAGTAAACTCACGCAGAAATTTTTGAACAAAACCCAACTTCTACAGTGGTGAAAGGGTTAAAAATGTCCACTGGACATTCAAAAAATATGACACTAAAACACTACCAGGTTTATCAGTTCTCTCTATTAATATGAATGGTTTAAATTGTTCTCTAACAATTGTCCTCAACAATGGCTGACTGGATACATAAACTCAGACCAGATATCTACTGCATACAAGAATCTTTTGTTACCTTAAAGGATAAAAATAAACTCAGGGTGAAGGGGTGGAAATCTATAATACAGGCAAATGGAAATAAAAAAAAAAAAAAAAGCAGGGGTTGAAATTTTATTTGTAGATACATTTGGCTTTAAACCAACAAAGATAAAGAAAGATAAAGATAGTCACTAGATATTTGTCAAGGGAAACACACATCATGAAGAGATTTTGATTATTAACATTTATGCATTCTACCAGAATGCTCCTCAATTTATAAAGCAAACCATAATGAATATGAACAACTTGGTATCTTCCTGCACTATAATATTTGGAGATTTTAAACCCCCTTTGACAATTTTGGATATATCCTCCAAGAAGAAAGTAAACAAAGAAATATTAGACTTAAACCTGACCCTAGAACAAATGGACTTAACAGACCTCTACAGAACCTTTCATCCTAATAAAACTGAATATACCTTCTTCTCATCAGCACATGAATCATCCACCAAAATTAATCATATATTAGGACACAAGTCTAACCTCAGCATATTTAAAAGAATAGAAATTATCCCTTGTATCTTCTCAGACCACCATGGAATAAATGTTGAACTCAATAGCAACAGGAATGTTCATACTCAAACAAAGTCATGGAAACTAAATAACTTTAGGCTGAATGATAGTTGGGTCAAAGACAAGATTAAGAAGGAAGTCACCAAATTTTTGGAACTAAATGATAATAATGGTACAAATTATCAAAACCTATAGGATACCACAAAGGCAATCCTAAGAGAGAAATTTATAGCGTTGGAAGCCAGCATCAAGAAAACAGAAAGAGAAGACGCCAACAACTTAATGGATTATCTCAAGCAACTGGAAAAGGAAGAACATTCCAACCCCAAACCCAGCAGAAGAAAAGAAATAACCAAAATTAGGGCAAAATTAAATGAAATTGAAAACAAAAGAATCATTCAGAAAATCAACAAAAAGTTGGTATTTTGAAAAGATTAATAAAATTGATAAACCTTTGGACAACCTAACTAAAAACAGAAAAGTAAAATCTCTAATATCATTATCAGAAACGATGAAGGAGAAATTACAACAAACACCTCAGAAATTCAAAAAATCATCAATGATTACTACACAAATCTCTATTCCCAGAAATATGAAAATATGAAGGAAATGGACCAATATGTGGAAGCACACCACCTTCCCAATAATCAACCAGAAAGAATTAGAAATATTGAATAGACCTATATCAATCACTGAAATAGCATCAACAATATGAAATCTCCCAAAAAGAAAAGTCCGGGACCAGATGGCTTCACATTCAAATTCTATCAAACCTTTAAAGAGAAATTAGTACCTATATTATACAACCTTTTCCAAAGCATAGTAAAAGAAGGAATACTTCCCAACACATTCTATGAAGCAAATATCAACCTGATCCCCAAACTGGGAAAGGATCCAACAAAGAAAGAAAACTATAGGCCAATCTCATTAATGAATATTGATGCTAAAATATTCAATAATATCTTAGCAAACAGAATTCAACCTCACATCAAAAAAATTGTACACCATGATCAAGTTGGTTTTATTCCACGGTTACAGGGTTGGTTCAACATATGCAAATCTATAAATATAATACATCACTTAAATAAAATTTTAAAAAGACCATGTGATTCTCTTAATTGATGCAGAAAAAGCTTTTGATAATAGCATACTTACATGATCAGAACACTTAAGAAAATAGGCATAGAAGGGACATTTCTTAAACTGATAAAGGCCATCTACAGGAAACCCACAGCCAATATCATACTGAATGGAGTAAAGTTGAAAACATTTCCACTCAGATCAGGAACTAGGCAAGGATGCCCACTGTCTCCACCGCTATTATGTAATGGAAGTCTTAGCCATCACAATCAGGCAATAGAGGGCGATCAACGGTATCCAAATGCAGTAAGAGAAGATCAAACTCTCACTCTACACAGATGATATGATCCTATACCTAGAAAACCCCAAAGACTCAACTACAAAACTCTTAGAAGTGATTAAAGAATACAGCAGCATCTCAGGATACAAAATCAATACTTATGTACCAGCTCCATCCATGTAAACATGAAAGAGGTAAAGCCTCCATCTTTCTTTAAGGCTGCATAGTATTCCATGGTATACATGTACTGAACATATTCATCTTAGCAAAGTATCTCAAGAATGGAAGAAAAAGTATCCAATGTACTCAGCCCTACTATGAAGCTAATTTATAGCTTTCATATGAAGGGTATAACCCAATTATAGCATAAGAATATGGGGAAAGTGGCAAGGGAGTGGAGTGGAGGATGAGTGGAGGGAGGCTAAATGGTGGGGCCACACCTATGGTGCATCTTAGACGGGTTCAGGTGAAACTTACTAAATGCAGAATACGAATGTCTTCATACAATAACTAAGAAAATGACATGATGGCTATGTCAAACAGTTTGATGAAAATGTTTCAGATTGTATATGAAACCAACACATTGTACCCCTTGATTGCACTAATGTACTCAGCTATGATTCAACAATAAAAAAAAA
>CAUYON010044196.1:0-36132 GCA_963573935.1 Arctocebus calabarensis
TGGGTGGAGGGAGGGTAATTGGTGAGATGACACCTACAGTGCATCTTAGAAGGGTACCGGTAAAACTTACTAAATGCAGAATACAAATGTCTTCATACAATAACTAAGAAAATGCCATGAAGGCTATGTTAAACAGTTTGATGAAAATATTTCAGATTGTATCGAAGCCAGCACATTGTACCCTATGATTGCACTAATGTACACAGCTATGATTTAATATAAAAAATAAATAAATAAAAAAAGTCCTTTTTTTCCTCTCTGACCTCATCTGAATGGTCATTACTGTCCGTATTCTACCAATGTTCTGATCATAATGACTTTGGTCATTGAAGACAGAAGTTCTCTCTACATCTTCCTCTTCTGAGTCCTCAGCAGAACCACCCTGAATGGCTTTTTTCCACCTGTCTCTCCAAACTCTTTCACTCTGCTCATTGTCCAGTTCTAAAGCTACGTCTATATTTTCAGGTATTTATCAGAGTAACATCCCATCTATCAATACCAGTTTCTGTCTTAGTTGCTGTAACAAAATACCTGGGACTGAATCCTTTATAAATAACAGAAAATTATTTGTCACAGTCCTGCAGGTTGGGAAGTTCATGGTCAAGGTGTAGGCAGATTGAGTATCTGGTGAGGGGCAGTCCCTGCTTTGAAGATGAAGCCTTGTTGCTAAATACTCCAGAGGAGACGAGCTCTGTGTCCTCACATGGCACAGTAACAGAGGGTGAAAAGAGAAAAAAGGGCCTACTTGGATCCGTATACCCTCTTGTAAGGCACTAATTCCATCAGTGAAGGCTGAAGCCCACATGCTGTAATCACCTCTTAATGCTGTTGCTCTGGAAAATTAAGTTTCAGCATGCATTTTAGAGGGGGCACAGACATTAAAACCACATGTGGTGGAAAGTTTAAATTGGGGGAATTAAAAACAGGGGCCTTGTGTTTGCATACACATCTTTTTAAGAGCCGGGTGTGCAATGAGCAGATTTCTTATTTTCTGTAAGGTTTACTTCTGTCATCCCAATACTGAGAAAAATTATGTCTCTTTTGAAGAACAAGGTAGATAATGTAAAATAACTTTAATGATATAAGTGTTCAATAAACAGTAGTTGAATATGATAAAAATTATAAGATAATCTCATACAAAACTAAAGTTATTATAGTGGCTGAAGAATTCAATTGTTTAACAATAATATTTAACAAAACACCTTGTCTGAGGATAATAAAAAACACAACTCAATAGCCAGGCATTGTGGTGGGTGCTTGTAGTTCCAGCTACTTGGGAGGCTGAGGCAAGAGAATAACTTAAGCTTGGGAGTTTGAGGTTGCTGTGAGCTGTGATGCCGCCGCACACCAGCAAGGGCGACATAGTGAGACTCTGTCTCAAAAACAAACAAACAACAATAACAAAAGCAAAACACAACTCAAGATTTCTTAGGTATAGTAAGAAATTTGTTAGCTCATGTAATTGGGAAAGGGCAAGAAAACAGCCAGGGACGCTTCGATCTAGGGACTCCCTGCCACCTGTAATAATTTCTCTATCCTTCATCTTTGCATCTTTCCATTCATTGGATTTAACTTCTGTCTTCTCTATTGTTGGGAGTTTGGCCACCCCAGATTCCAGTGTTTAAGTTTCACAGCTAGAAAGGAATGAATCTTCTTATACCTATGTACAATCATGCCAATTCTGGAAAAGAAGTCTGATTAACCAAACTTGGGCACATGTCCATCCTTGGATATAGTCACTGTGACTCACAACACTGGAGGCCAGCTGGAGGCCACTGTTTATTTCTCAACCCAATACAGTAGTCAGGGAAGGAGAGAACTCCCCCCCCGCCCCCATGTCTTAAGGATTAAGGAAACAAACTGGTTTCTTCCATAGATAAGGCCATCGGGTATATGTCAATAATCTCCTAAGTATGCTCAACAATGAATATTGTTAAAGAACACCTAATGTCCCTGCTTTGTAGATGCTGAGATGTAAATACATTGGTTTCTCACAGTCAAATAGTTTATGACCATTTACTAGATATTGTCTATATACTTCCCACTGTGAAGAAAAGATATGATGCCCTTGATTTCTATGAATCTGAAACTCTGCTAAGGATATTAGATAGGGGTTTTCATCAGGATTCACTGTAATTGACTTTAATGTTGAGACAAGAGTCTCTCTTCTCCGTCCCATGAGGGCTTCATAGCACACGTAAAGGGGGCTAATAACTGTCCTGTACTGATACAGGGGACTCTCCCTATGGGTTGACCAGACTGCCTTGTGAGAACAGAGTAGAAAGTGCTTGTGAGCCATGGACCTCACTCGCCCCCTCTCCAGTCATCATCCCCACCATCACAGTAGCAGTGATAATAATAGCTGTCATTTTTTCAGATGTTTTCTTTGTTCCAGGCACTAACCAAAAAGTTTCATGTTTAACTCACTTAGTTCCATAGAGCCCTTTGAGATAGTTTCTTCCAGTTTCCATATTAAAAAAAAAATCACCTACAAAAAGACTAGTAATACTAGTAGAAAGAGAAGAACTGGATTAAGAATCTATAGAGCTAGACTTCCTAACACAGTCTGCCTTACTGCTCCATGTAGTTAGAGTGGCTTTTAACATGCAGTGGGTTCTCACTGCATGGTAGGCCCTGCCCTGTTTGTGCCTCTTTGGTTATACACACACACATACACATCTATATGCACACACATACATACATACACACACATGTATGTGTGTATATATATACACAGATGCATATATACACACATACACATATGTACACATAGATAAACACATATACACAAACATATGTATATATACACACACACACATATATATACATGTATATATACACACAGATACATATACACACATATATACAGATATATATATGTACCCACACATATATGCACACACATACATACACACATATATACATATATAAATATACACACACTTATTTTTTTTGTGGCAAAGTCTCACTCTGTCACCCAGGCTCCTATCACCCAGGCTATAATGCAGTGGTATCATCATAGCTCACTGCAGCCTCAAACTCCTGGGCTCAAGAGATTCTCCTACCACAGCGTCCTGAATAGCCAAGATGACAGACACGAGCCACCATTCCCAGCTAATTTTTCTAATTTGTTCTCAGTAGAGATAGGGCCTAGTTATGTTGCCCAGGCTGGTCTCAAACTCCTGAGCTCAAGTGATCCTCCAGCCACAGCCTCCCAGCATGCTAGGATTACAGGCACCAGCACCTAGGCTGCCGCCTCACTTAATCCTAGGAAGGCCCCTGTGAAGCAAGCGTTTTCTTGCCACTTGCAGATGAGTAAACACCAGCGCATGAAAGAAGGGAGAACTGGAGCCTGCAGCTACCTTGCTGATCAGTGGAGAACTGGGCCGCTCCGGACACTGGAATCTCAGACTTCCCTCATGCAATTTCCCGTCAACACCAGTCACACAGACACGTCTCACACATAGCAGCCTCCGTCCACCTACGTCCCGCTCTGCGTGCACTTCCTATAAGTTGCTCCATGTACTGCTCAGAAGTGCTCTGAGTCACGTTACTCTTCCCATTTTACATAGGAGCAAAGTGGAGACACAGAGGTTAAGACGCTCACCCAAGTTTCTACGTGGTGGAGCTGGAGTTTGAACCCAATGATCCGACTGCAGAAACCAAGCTAGCAGTGGCTGCGCTAAACTGTCTCAGATCTGGGGCTGGAAACACAGAGGCGGGGAGGATGGGTCACCTCTCTAACAGATATTCCTTACGATGTGGTCACAGGCTGAGTAACAGTGACCCTGTTTGTGGCTGTGGAAGCTTTGTACTAACACCATGCCCCAGCAGAGCTCCTTCTCAGGTGCCCTGCCCTGGACACCCCCAGGGAGCTGAGTTGTCACTCCCAGAGCCAGGCTGCTCCGTCCCACACTGCCCGCCTCTTTCCCTTTGGCTCTCACAGTGGCCCACAAAGACAGGCAAGTCCACAAGAGCCTGTGGCATTACAAACTTTTCTTTCCCCCTTTTTTTCCCCTTGCTACTGAGAGACGCTGGTTCCATTTTTAGAACATTGAGAAACTCATCCTCAAAACACACATATTCACAAAGGCACACACAGAAGCTGAGCTTTTATTTGGTTCTACAGAAAATATTTCCATTGCCTTATGACATTTTTCTCTTCCTCAGAGCAGGAATGTGAACCAAAAAGAAACACATCGCTATCTTCATTCCTTTCCTGGGACCTGAGATCCAGGTTCTCAGCTGTAACTCTCCGTGTGCTGCCGGCAGCAGATGGCTCATTGGAGATTGTGCCTGGGATCTCCTACCGCAGGCTCATCCTCCTTCACGCTGCACCAAGTCACCTTGTGGACAATTCCAGGACAAGATAGGAACAAAGAAATGAGCTTCCCCCATGCAACCAGGGTCCATAGAAAGCCTACTCTACAGTTTACATGATATCGTCAACATTTTAAATCAAGATCTTTAGAAAACTGCACAATTAATCTTTGTTGAAACGGCTTCCACAGTTAAAACTTACCAGATTTTAATTGAAACAAAGTCTTTTTCTTTTTGTGTTTCAATAAAAATGATTTAAAATAATAGGCCAAAGGTATTTAAATCAAACTATTTCTATTCTCCTTCTAACACTGAAAAATATTTTAATAAGCCATAAACGGTAAACTGAAGCATAACAGAGGGAAAAATTAGCTTGCTACTTGTCATGTCAGTTTTACCAACATGAGTTTTTTGAATGAGGACAGAAAATGTCTTTCAGAGGGAAACATATATAGTATAGGAATCTCCTGTTGAATTACAATTAATGCTATAAAATGTGACAGGCTGAAAAATTTGGAATAATAAAATATAATGGACCAACTGGCTTCCTTGGTGTCAGAGATAAAGTGTGAATAAGCCAAGGAGAGCTGAAGAAAACCTTACTTTATGGACACTTCTGAAAGTGTGAAATCTGTATGAACTAAATTTTATATCAGATGAGTCAAATCCCAGCTTTAGTTTGCCAGTTGAGTTGCAGTTTTGAATGTCTCCTAAAATGGAAATCTTCAAGGTAGAGCCATAAAAAGAGACAGTACCATAAAAAATCAAGAATAAAATGTAGCACTTCAGAGAAATTACAAGTCTTAACTGCCTATGTGAATTACTGATCCCCTGTAGTTTTCTAAAATGAATAATATTTGCATGGGGTTGAGGTGAGTTGATAGCAGGGAGTGACTTTTGACAGAGCTACTAGTTCTGATCCCGACAAACATCTATATTCATCTTAAAATACTCAGTTTATCAATATTCATGGTATGTGATGTGTTCTTCTGCCAATATTTTGTTTTGTTTAATTTTTCTCAAGAACTGTATAAACTGAACCCAATGTTTGCAAGTCCATTTGAATCCATGCCACCTGGCTGTCCTGTCTTGGAATGAAGACGAAATTTTCTCAGAGAGATCTGAATATTTTATTGAGATCTATGGGTAGTACTCGGGCAAGGACCCATGATCCCAGTGAATAGTTTTAATTTTAAACAGCAATTAATTAGTTGTCCATAGCAGACTTTTGCCAAAACTTAATAACACCTCCTTTAATTTATTCCTCATTAGAGACTTAGCTGTTTTCACATTATTTCACACGCCCATGTCCTCTTCATTAGAAATGTGCTTCTACACACATATGTGTGTACGATGATACTGACATTTGTAAATACTCCGTCTCCACACTATTTTCCATTTGTTCCCATCATAAAGTGCTTCATTTATTAGGCAATTAGTATGTGCATAATTACTTTGTATTTTTAATTGATATTTTAATTCACACATCCTATAGTTCAGCAATTTAAAGTTTATTATTTAGCAACTTTTTATATATTTCCAAGTTGTACAACAGTCACCACTAATTTCAGAATACTTTCATCACCACAACAAAAAGTATTTAGCTTCATAGTTCCATTTTTCCTACTCTTGTATAGATTTGCCTACTCTGTGCCTTGCATATAGATGGAACACATAGTGTGTGGTCTTTGTTTTGGCTCCTTCCACTTACCAGAATATGAGTGAGGTTCACCCACATTGAGGTTTGTGTCAGGACTTCATTTCTTTATATGGTTCAATAATATAAAATTGTGTATTTATGACACATTTTATTTATCTGTTTGTCCATGGATAGACATTTGATTTGCATCCAGCTTTTGACTATTATAAATAACAGTGCTGCAGATATTCATGTGTGAGTTTTTGCGTGAACATATACTTTCTGTTCTGTTGAGTATAAACTCGGTGAACATACTGTACCATAAGGCAACCTGTGTTTAAATTATTGCAGAACTAGGGAAACTTTCTAAACTCTGCTTAACTGCTTCATACTTACATTCTTGTATTTCTCCTGATCTTAGAGGGAAAGCTTTTATTCTTTCACAATTAAGTGTGCTGTCAGAAATTTTCGCAGATGCTCAGATTATAAGTGGTAGAGGATTTTCCTTCTATTCCTAACTTTTCTTTTGAGTTTTTTTACCGAATGGTACTACATTCCGGAAAATGGGTTTATTATATTTAATTGAGTAGAAAGTGTCTTTTGTTTTACTTCTTATTCTATTAATAGTACAATGCATTGATTGCTTTTCATATATTGGGCCACTTTTGCATTTCTAGGATAAATCCCACATGGTCATGGTATATAATCTTTTTTTTGGTCCATATACATATTTATTTTACTAGACTTTTGTTGAGAAATCTTACCTTCATGTCATTTGGATATTAGTGTATGCTTTCCTGTGATTTCTTATCTTCTTTTGGTGCCAATGTTAATTCTTCCCTGATAAAATGAGTTAAGATGTGTTCTCTATACTTCTTTACTCATGAATGGATGGGCATTTGGGTCAATTCCATATCTTTGCAATTGTGAATTGTGCTGCAACAAACATTTGAGTACAGGTACCTTTTTGACAAAATGACTTCTTTTCCTTTGGGTAAATACTCTTCAGTGGGTTTGCTGGATCAAATGGTAGGTCTACTTTTACTTCTTTGAGGACTTTCCAGTTGTTTTCCGTAGAGGTTATCCTAATTTGTGGTTTCTTCAGCAGTAGATAAGTGTTTCTTTCTCTCTGCATCCATTGTGTTTACGCAGTTCAGTGAAAAACATTCTAAGTGGGTTAAGGTGATATCTCATTTTGGGTTTAATTTGCATTTCTCTGGTGACCAGTGACATGGAAATTTTTTCATATGTGTATTGGACATTTATTTGTCTATCTTCTTTTGAAAAGTTTTTGTTCATGTCTTTTGCTCAAATTTAATGTTTTTTTCCTCTGATTTTCTTGAAATTTTTATAGATTCTTTATTATTCCTTTATAAGATATGTAGCTAGTAAATATTTTGTCCCATTCTATAGGTTGTCTAATTGCTCTGTGGATTATTTTCTCGGCTGTGGCAAAGTTTTTTAATTTAATCAAGAGCCATTTATTTCTCTTTGTCGTTGTGGAAATTGCCAGTGGTTCTTTACATGTAAATTCTTTGCCTAGGTTGATAGCTTGATGAGTTTTTTTCCCCAAATTTTTGTCTGGAATTCTTACTGGCACAAAAATCGAGGCATAGACCATGGAACAGAATAGAGAGCCAAAATGTAAAACCATCCACACACAGCCCACTTACCTGCGACAAAGCGTAGAACAATATACACTGAGTAAAAGAAGCCCCAAACAATAAACTGTCCTAGCAAAACTGGACAGCCAAAGGAAAATGAAACTAGAGCCACAATTCTACCACTCCCCAAAATTAATTCAGGATGAATAAAAGACTTAAATACAAGTGATGAAATCCTAAAAATTTTTAGGAGAAACTATCTCTTCTTTCTATCTTGCTTTAAAAACAAATTATAATACAGACTCTACTTTCACATGTCCAAAAGTGAGGGCCTCACTAGTAATTGGGCAACTCTGAATATGCATTTCAAACATATTCTCTTATTTTGAACTCTCATCAGTTTATACCATATGGAAGATTTATAGTCTCAGATTCACTCCATAGATTTGAGAAATAAGGTTAGAAAGCAGTAACACATAATCACTTGATGTCTCTTTAATCATTATAATGAAAATCAAAGAGTCTATATCTATTGTAAGAATTTTTCTAAATGTAAGATTGATCTTTTCTTAATAGTTAAATGAATGTCAGAGTCCATCACTCTAGTCAATTACCTAATCTGTTATTTATTTTATCCTGCTTAAAATTAAAGACAAGCAATGATTATTTCACATTCGACTTCTCTTTGCATGTTTCCTTAGTAGCTATTAAAATCTGTCTTTTGAAATATGATGCTGGGTGTGTAAGAATATATAATTTTGTTGCATCATTTGATAATAAAAATGAGAAGTTTATTTGCTGGTGTGCAGTTATTGTTACTGGGATCCATTTTCCACCAATGACAGACTGCAAGTTTTAATGCTGAATGATCTACATGCACTTTTCTTTTATGTAAATCCAAGAGAGAAAAATGTCTTTTGGCATTTCTAAAGTATTCATTATACTCCCTCCAGGCTCTGCACACTCAATGCTAGAGCTCTTTTCTCTGAAATACTAGAATACACTGTGCAATTCTGTTAAGTTAATAATGTTCTAGGCAAGTCTTCTCCTTCCATCAGGTAGAAGGTGGATACATCTTTCCATGATGTTACTCACTGCTTTTGCAAGCCTCATTTCACTGCCCTCATGCACTCACCAGGGTCAGTCTTGCCCAGCTGAGACTTAACAGTGATGATGCCTGACAGAGCATCCCTGTACTCACAGGCACCACGGGAATGGGTTCAAGATATCCATGTGTATGACACTAAAGGCAACACTTTTGTGTAAGCTGCAGTCAGGGTTAAGAGTGCAGAGAGACTTGTACTGAGATTATGTTAGAATAAAAATATTGCCAGTTAGGAGCAGATTGAAACTGCCAAATTTCCTAATGATAATGTTGTTCAGTTTTGGGGTGAATTTGAGAAAACACCAATTTTAAATAATGACACTAAGTGTTACAATGTTAGGGGTTAGAGAGAAGATCCAAATAATCTTTAACACATTGGCTGTTGTTAGTCTATAGAATGTCTCATGCTGCACTATCCGGTACCCAGGTTACCTATTAATCATAAGGTTTCACTCTATCTCTACGTGGAGGAATACCATTTAGAGCTCCTCTATGAAAGAACTTCCAGTTTCTTCTTCCATACAAAATGAACTTACAGGACAAAGACAACTTCTCTTCTGAAAAATAAATAAATAAAAAATACCCTAAAAACAAACAAATATAACAGAACCTCCGTAATTGATCATTCCCTACACTGGCCACCTCCTAATGTTGACCTAATTTTCATAGACTAGACATGCACCACATGTTCATATCAGTACAGTATGCTTAGTTCCTTATGGTGACCACCTGCATGCGCTGACCAGTTTGTTACAATTCATCGGGTGGTCAACTTATACTGTATGTAAGTTGCACCTTTAGAAATTTTGGACATCAGATAATAAGGGCACTTATTCATTAAAATTTGGAGACAACTGAGGTAAGCCCTGTGATTGCCTCAGTTCACTGCCTGGGTGTTTCAGACCACAGCTCAGGTAAGGGCAATCCAGAAAGAGCATAGTGATTTTCCACTTCTCAAAGATTATCAGAGGAGATAGCTGAACAGAAGAAAAAAGAATTTTCTAATTGCCTATACTGGATCTTCTTTGAGTCTTCAACTGAGGATCAATAGCCCATTTGTGTGAGTAAAACATCAGAGAACAAGCAGTGAAAGAACAACCCAAAGAATTAGAGGGAACATTTCTGAGGCTCAAATGGGCCTGGGAATAATTATTAGTTATTGCTCTCACCAGCCAGACTGAAAAAATATCATAAGTCATGGGATTCCATGTGGTGGACATTGATGAATTTCACCTCAGACATGGCTCAAAATTAGTCTAGACCAGCAATTTTCATCTAGTGTCCCAAGGTCCACTGGTATACTGTGAGAGGATCTTAAGTGTGCTACCAAAGTTTTTAAAGACCATTAATTAAATCATTTTCAAAAGAAGTTCAATGCACAGTAAGTATATTCTTTCTTTTAGTCTCTTTGGTGTCAACATAAGTGTGCCATGGAAATCAAATGTAGGTTGAAGTGTGCTGTGGGATAAAAAAGGTAGAAAAATATTGCCTTTGACTCACTGATGCTGTTGTTTTACTTAACAAAGCTTAAGAGAATAAAAAGAATAAAAATATTTACAAGTAAATTATTTGAAATTCAGAACAAAGATCAAGAAAATATGCATTATACAAATGTAGCCACAAGATAAAATTCACATTTGGCCTTCGGTAAAAAATATATACAATTCATACAAAGAAGTAGGAAAATGTGAAATATAATGGATAGAAATATCAATCACTTAAATTGATGTGTTGTTTTATACTGAAAAATAAGAAGAAATATTAAGAAATTAAAAACAAAATGGAAATGATATAGATGATAAAATTAGTGGGCAAAGACATTAAAACATTTCTTATAAATGGATTTGACAAATTTGAGAATTGAAAGACTGAGTACATTTAATTGAAAGATGGAAACTACATTAAATATCTGAATAATTCCAACTGGAGATGAAAGATACAGTGTCTCAGTTGAAAAATCCACTGGATAGGATTAACAAAACATCAGACATTAAAGGTACTGCACCAAAAAAGAGATTGCTGCATTTGGAGAACTAACGCAAAACAGAAAATCACAAAAAGGGACAACGAACAGATAGAATAAATAGACAGAATGGTAGATTTAGCCCATCTGTAGATAGCCAGCCTCTAGCAAGTCCCTGAGTGATCTGTGCATGTCTGATAGTATTCACATTCTTTCATGATCCTCTCCTCTTAGTTGTGGGTTGGACTTACTGACTCACTACCAATGGGTAGAGTGAGAAAGAAGAGCCATTTTGTAACTCAGATACTGACATAGAAAAGACATTAGCACACTTGTCTCTTTCTCACTTCTTATATTATCACCACTTACTGTAGACAAAGGCAGTCAATGAACCACACCAAGGAGATACCCACATAGAAAGGAAATGAAAATCTATTCAACAGCCATAAGATTGATCTTGGAAGCAACTTTTCCAGTACTGACACCTTAAAATGAGACCTCATGAGAGACTTGGAGCTAGATTCATCCATTCCTAGATTTCTCAAACTCAGAAAATGCATCAGGTATTAAAAGTTTATTGTTTTAAGCTGGCAAATTTGGGGATATTTGTTGCACAGCAGTAATACACCATCCACCCCAAATCACATTAATTATAAATGATCTAAACCACAAGTAAAATAGCTGAGACTGTAATACTAAATACGCAAACAGAATCAACAACATTCACCCTACAAAAAACCCAAGGAGTGTCACTGATCAATCATAGGTTAAGAGTGTGTTTAGTTTTATACAAAACTTTCAAACTTCCTTTTTTTAAAATTAAATTATAGCTGTGCATATTAATGCAATCATGAGGTACAATGTGCTGATTTTATTTGAAATTTTTTCATCAAACTGGTTAACATAGCCTTTATGGTAATTTCTTAGGTATTGTGTTAAGGCATTTATATTCTGTGTCATGTAAATTTCACATGTACCCTTAAAAGATGCACCATAGGTGTGGTCCCACCAATTACTCTCAGTCCACCCATCTCCCCTCCCTTCCTCTCCCTTTCCCCTTTCCCCTTCTTCTTGGGTTATAATTGGGTTATGGCTTTCATAAGAAAGCTATAAATTGGTTTCATAGTAAGGCAGAGACATTGGATACTTTTTCTTCCATTCTTGGGATACTTTCCTAAGAAGAATATGTTCCAGCTCCATCCATATAAACAGTTAAGAGGTAAAGTCTGTCATCTTTCTGCTCTAACTGTCTTTGAAAGTATCTGTTGCATTTTGCATTATGACTAGCAATGAACAAAAGTTCCTGTTGGTATACTGCACATCAGCATTCTGTGCTGTTGGGCTTTGGGTTTTGGCCATTGTAATGGGTACATACTGGTATTGTGTTGTTGTTTTAATTTCCATTTCCTTGATCCTTTGAGTAGAACTTATCAAAGTTATTTGTGAAAAATGACACTTTTGCTAAAATAAATAAATATATATTAATTTTTATAATTTATATATATACATATATGCATATGTGTGTGTATATATATATATATATATATATATATATATATAGTTCTTTCTCTCTCTCTGTACACAGAGAGAAAGCACAAAATATCCAAAAAATATTGCAAAAGTAAAAACATAGATGGTTTAAACCATCTTCTTTTAAGACTTATTACAAATTAAAAAGAAAATACTTTGTGTTATTGGAATTTGAAACATAAGTGAATCAGTAAGAAAAAAATTGAAAATCTAGAAGTAGACCCAAACATGCACAGGTAATTGATTTTTCCCAATTGTTTTTTTTCAAGACTTGTTGAAAGCATTCGTATTAATTACAAATGCTATTTGTAATTGGTAACTATATTTACATATTGTATGAAGACATTTGTATTCTGCATATAGTAAGGTTTGCCTGTACCCTTCTAAATACCTAAGAATATGCCATGAAGGCTATGTTAATCAGTTTAATGAAAATAGTTCAGATTGTATATGAGACCAGCACACTGTACCCCTTGATTGCATTAATGTACACAGCTATGATTCAATAATAATAAAAAATAATAATAATAGGGGGAAATGCCATAAATATAGTTACCAATTGATCTTATATTGTAATCCAAAAAAATGAAATATCTTATTCAAATTTTCTTTACAATGCCTTGCTCTCTTTTGCCCATCAGTAATAGAAGGAGCAGTGCCCAAACCACTGTTGTGTTCTGTCTGTAAGAACTTCTCACAGATGTGTTGACTCTTCTTTGAACTAGCCATAAGATGAAATAGCTTTTGGACATTTTCAATTGAGCACCAATTCCTTTGGGAATATTTGAATTGGAAATTAAATAAAATGTGTGCATTTTCCAGGAGGTAATGCATTTCTTTAAAAAATATAAAGCACCCTTTTTTTCCCTTTATGTAGAGTTATCCACCACATCAAGAGATATATTTCTCCTATAGCCAATTTATAAATTCCCACATAGTGGACCTGAATTTTTTTATGATTAATTTTGTTAAATTGATTATCCAGGCTAACCTAGCTGATGCAATAAAAGAGAGCTACTGATTGCTGGGAACTTATGGCTGTCTTAGAATGTTGAGCAAGACCAACTGAGATCAATAACCATTAAAATATCAACTGATACTGAGAGAAAAATCTCAGCAATTAATGGGTGCTTTGAAGTCATTGAATCACACCCACTTAGAGTAAATATGAGGTAACAGGTTCAGAGGTGTCGAGTGACTTGATTCAGAACACACTTGTTAAAGTAAATATGAGAGTTAGGCCTGCAAGGCATTGATTCTGGCTCCCAATCCTATATTTTAACCACAGTGAAGCAGAAACACTCCTTTACACACGTATCAAATTATTTTGAGTTCACTGGGGAAAGGATAGTATTTTCAACAAATGATGCTGAAATAACTGAATATCCATATTTTGAAAATGAATATAGATCCATACTCTATTCAAAAATGAATTGAAAATAGATCATAGACTGAAAGATAATATCCAAATTATGAAGTTAAGTTTCCTCAAAGAAAAATTGTTTCAAGTATTTGTAACCTTCTACTGATCAAAGATTATTTAAATATAACCCTAAATGCATGATTCTCAAAAGAAAAAATAAAGTTGACTAATTATACTTTATTAAAATTAAAATTTCTGCTCCTACAACTGTCATTAAAAGATAAAGGAAAGCCATGGACAGGAGAAAGTGTTTGCATAGGTACATCTGGTGGTGGACAAGTATCCAGAGTTTAAGAGCCCTGAAGTTCAATGATAAGAATCCAAACATCCTTTACGAAGTTTTGCAAAAAGTAAAGATATACATGGTGAAAGACAGGAGATTGATGACGAACAGACTCATTTTAATATGCATATCGTCATCAGTCATTAGACAAATGTAAATTAAACCCATACTATTGACTAAACATACCAAGTGTTACTGAGTATGTGGAGCAGTGAGAATTCTCAGTTAAAGCTGATGGAAATGTAAAGCATAATGTAAATGTAAAGTATAATGAGACATTACTATAATCCTTGATCACTTCTAGGAGCCTGTTTTTTGAATCCCTGGTGTTTTCTAAGTGTAAGATTATATCATCATCAAAGAACTAGAGTTTGACCTCCTCTGTTTTCATCTGAATACCCCATTCTGGAAGAAAAAATGTCCAACTTTTTCTTAAAATGTTGAACATATACTAAGTATATAAGCAAATATTCCACTCCTACATATATATTTAATGTGAAGTGCACATACATTCAAAAAGAAGATCTGTACACAAATGTTCTAGAATCTTTATTTGTAATAGCCCCAAACTGGATATAACTGAAGGCCCATTACTTGGTGAATGGATAAACTAATGGGCCTTGAGTTTATCCAGTTTATCCATGGACATACTAATGGTATGTCCATATAATAGGATATTGCTTAGCAACAATAAGGTTAAATTTCCAAATAATTGTGCTAAACAAAAAAGCCATACAACAAAGTGTACCTATTTGTTTTATTCCATTTATATAAATGTTTATAAAATGCAAATAAATCTATAGTGACAGAAAGATCACTGTTTGCTTGGGGTGGGAGTGGCAATGAGGAGTGGATAGGGGAGCATAAGGAAGCTGCCGGGTGTGGGGAATATGTTCACGGTCTTTCTGTGGTGATTGATTTTTGAGTGTATATATATATATATATAAACTTACATTGCATACATTAACTATTTAAAGTTTATTATATATCAATATACCTATAAAAGCTGCTAAAATCTGAATAAATTATATGTGAAACAGAAACAATGACCATTTACCCAATTTTTATAATTAAATCACAGTAAGAAATTCAGCAAATTAGAACACGTAGGATGCAGCTAACTTAACAATTTGAGGCAAATTTATGGCATGGAATGCTTATATTTGTAAGGAGGAAGAACCTCACTTCAATACAAATAAGTAAGCGTTCAAATTTAAAAATCTAAGGAAGGAATAGTTACAAGTTAAACACAATAGGAAAAATGAATTACTTACCTACAAATCCCAGGTGTTGTTTATTCCCAGAGAATACAACAAAGTCAAAACATGTAGGTTTAAAAATATTAACAGAAACATCTGCTAGAACTCATCAAGTAGGAATGGACAGAGCATGGTGAGTAGGGTAAACTATGGAATCAATGCAAATTAAACTGAAATTTTAAAAGATACAAAAATATTATGAACAATTTCCTGTCAACCAGCTCAAAAATTGCAATGATAGCTTATCAAATAGCATACCAAAATTTCCAAAAAATGTATAAAACATAAATCATACAATAGTAATTAAAGTAATTGGTACCATTAGGTGAATTATTTACTTTAATGAAATAGGCAAACAAACAAACAAAAAATCTTAGCACATAAGGCGGTTTTACAGTTGGATTCTACTTAACGTTCAGTCCCAAAACGTTTTCAGAATGAAAAAAAGAGGGGGATGCCCTAATTTATATTACGAGGTTAGTATTACCTTTACAGCAAAAATAGAGAGAGATGTTTTCTTTAATTCTTATTAGTACATGTCCTTCAATAACTGGTCACCTTTTGCATTGTCTACTGTCTAGAACTAGGGAGAATGAACAACATATTTTCCACTTTCAGACTCTTTAAATAAATGGACGGCCCTATTTTATCTGTCCAATTGTCCTTTCTTGAAGCTAAACAACTCCCATTAAAATTGTTCACGTCAATTATTGTCAAATAATAGTTCATGTTAATTATAATCAACACTTAGCAATAAGGAAGTAGTGTTTTTATTTAATAGCATTTTTCTCCCAAAGAAGTGCTCAAAAATCAAAAAATTGGAGAGGTTTAATGGTGCACTGGGAATTCTAGCACACGTGAAAAATACATTTCTCTCCCTTCCTCCCCTCTTCACCTCTGTGCTCATTATGTTTAGCTCTTGGGATTTTCTGCATCAATGCATTGCTAATGTCATTGTGTTTAGTTATAATGCATTTCATAAAAATAATAAGATAAAAATCATATCTGAGCAATCATCTGTTCTCCTGGTATGTTGGATTCATCTATCATTTTAACCCATTATTTTGGTGCACAAGGTCAGATGATCTTGTCACCAGTATATGATATATGATCATTGATGCCAACCTGTCTTTATTGAAAGTCTAATTTTACTTTTCTCAGAAAGATTATTTTCCTATCTCTATTCCTCCCAGACATAGAGAAAGAGATAGTTATGTTAACAGAAATACATCTATTAAATGTACAAAATGATAGCAGTATAAATCCTTTTAAAAATTCATCTTCTCTTCATTTGCAGACTTATATTTGTGGGGAAAACAGAATGATTACATTTGTTTTTATTTTGTTTCAATGTACTATAAACATTTCCAAAGTAGAATTTTGTTAAGATTATTGTCATATATTCAATTTTCATTCTTTTAAGCTACTTCTATATACCTACAAATTCTAAAATCACATAAGTATCTTGGATTAGTATCAGAAACCAGGAGAAGGTGTGGAAGGTGCTTGTGCTTATAATAAGAATATCAATAAATGACTTCATTTCTGCCATCACTAGGTACTATGTGTGTAGAAGATCTGTACTGCATCCCAACCTCATTAAAAGTCATGTCTATAAACACTTGTTCATCAGAGAGTATTTTCCATAGTTGAATTCCCTCCAGGCAATGCTCTAATGATAAATTGCTTTGATATCCAACAGATGTAAGAAGTAGTTAATGTGTCCCTTGCATGTAGCATCATATAAGTTTCATTTATTGCAATGTTGACCCAAGAATTGCTTATTCCTACTAGTCTTGGTCCTGGGAGATTGTAACATCTGCCTTGTGACATTTCCTGACTTTTAATGTCTTTTTGTTCAATGTATTAATATGAATAGATGGACTTTCTGCAGAAGGTGTGTGTGTGTACATGTATATACAGACACCTGTCACTGATGAAAACGAGTACATTTATCAATTCTAATGGGCAATATTATACACCACCCCTCCAAGAAACTCAGTACCAAATAAACATTTGTTTTGAGCAAAAGAGCCATCTCATTGTATTTTTCATTTATTTATTCATGTGCCCCTTCTACTCAAATTACATATTTACCCTGAGACAGGCCCCCTTCTAGGTATCTAATCTGGTAATACTTAAATTGTTTATCATGTAATTCAGGATATTGGTTTTGAGTATGGGTGATTTTGTGTCCATACAAATTATATCCTGAGCCCAAATATATCAACAATTGAATTTCTTAGCAAGCCAATAGTACTGGTCACCTTCCCTTAGACTCCTCCCTTGGAAGCTTACCTAGGGGAACCATGTCATGGGAACCTTCACCTCTTGCCATCTCACAAACCATTCCCTCCTGTGCTTGCCCCTGCTCTCACTATCTCACTCTCTCCCACCCTCTCTCGTCTCCATCTATCTGTCTATCTTAGAGCAGAATCTAATATGATAACTTAAAAGCAGGTATTTTATTTGGGAGATGATTCCAGAGGGACAGTAGGGAAGTGGAAAGTGAAACAGGAGAAGGGAGAGTCTAATGAAGACTGCGTGGGTGGGAGACAGACTTCTCTGAACAGCTCCAAGCCAAGAGGGTCTCTTTCCAAAACATTAGAACTTTGTATCAAGTCAACAGAGGCTGAGGACATTCTTTCATTGACCGTTATCCCCTCAGTTCTTAAACAAAGAAGCTGGCAGCATTAGCTCCCAGTACCTTTCGGTTGAACTTGTAGGGCAGACCATACTTTTGTGGCCTGAGCATATAATTAGAGATAGGTTTTCTTGCTTGTGACTATCTATCAAGGCTACAGGTAAACTTGCAGGTGGGCAAGGAAATACACACCAGAACAGACATTTCCTACTTCATTGTCAATTTATGTTTAGATTGAGCTACAATCTCTGGTTGCCTGTGTAGGTAGACAGTAATAAGTGCAAGGATAGAGAAGTCGAAGCTTTATTAATTTTATGAAGCAATAAAGCATTCATGTTAAAATAGCAGCTTCTCATTTTCCATTTGCTGCCTAGTTTGCATTTATAGCCAAGGGAGAGACAGAGGGATGGAGGATGCTAACCCGAGGTGCACAGACTTACTCCCTTCTCACTGTCACGACTCTGGGATACTACCACGGGGCCATACTCCAAAGGGTGGGTTAAGATGTATTTCAGATAAGAAAGTTAATGCTCAGAAGGTAAAAATGTTTCTTGGTATGTTTATTCTTTCTTTCTTTCTTTCTTTTTTTTTTTGTAGGTACAGAGTCTCAGTTTATGACCCTCAGTAGAGTGCTGTGGTGTCACATAGCTCCACAGCTCACAGCAACCTCCAATTCCTGGGCTTAGGTGACTCTCTTGCCTCAGCCTCCTGAGTAGCTGGGACTACAGGCACCTGCCACAACAGCCGGCTATTTTTTATTGCAGTTTGACCGGGGTGGGATTTGAACCCCCCACCCTCGGTATATGGGGCCAGCACTCTACTCACTGAGCCACAGACGCTGCCCCTGTTTATTCTTTTTCTTATTGGCTGAACTCACAGACCACAGAGAACAAAGAAATGCCATGCCCTTCTGTGCCTGGGAGAGAAGACAGTGATTATTGGGCTTATCTTTTCCTCTGTTTTTTAGCAGCAATTACATAGAATGTTATTAATTTTAAATCCTCCAGAAACTCTTTCTATGGATGAAACTTATGTGCGTTATCATAAGTGAAATAAGCCAGTCACAAAAGGACAAAGACTGCACAATCCTACATATATGAGGCGTCTATGATGGAAGCAGAAAATAGAAATGTGGTTTTCAGGGGGTAAGGGGGTAGTGGGGGAGGGGCTACAAGGGTCTGGGAGATGCTGTTCAAGTATATGAAGTTGTAGTGAAGCAAATGAAAAAGTCCCAGTGAACTGCTGTATAACATCACACTTACAGGTTTAAAATGCCTTGTTGAACTCTAGGTGACAAAGGTGTCAACACCACATGGGGAAAGGACAGTTTCTTCAATGAATGGTGCTGGGGAAACCGAACCTCTGTATGCAGAAGGGTAAGACTAGACCCCTACCTCTCATCATGTATGATGTTCAACTCAAAATGTATTAATGATTAAAATCCACTGAACTATGGATTTACTGGGGTGGGGGACAGAGGAAAAAGTTTTATAACATTGGGCCAGGGAAGAGTTTTAAACCTCAAAACCACAGATGACAAAAGCAAACAGGGACAAATGCAATTACATACAACTAAAAAGTTTCTATACAGCAAAGGAAACAACAGAGTGAAGAAAAAGACATCTATACAATGAGAGAAGATATCTGAGAACTATATATCTGACAAGGGTTAATACCCACATATATAAGGAAATTACAGAACTGTCCAGTAAAAAATGATCATGACACAGGTGAAATAGCTCAGGAGACATTTGTCAAAAGAAGACATACAAATGCCTAACAGGTAAATGGGAAAATGTCCAACTTCACTAATTATCAGGAAAATGAAAATCAAAAGCACATTGAGATACCACCTCACTCCAGTACAAATGGCCTTTGCCAAAAAGGAAACAGATGTTAGCAAAAATGTGAAGAAAAGGGAACACTTATGTACTGTTGATGGGATTGCCAATTCTTATTGACATTACAGAAAACAGTATGGAGGTTCCTCAAAAAATCCAATAGACCTACCATATAATCCCGTGATTCTTATAATCCCACGTCATCTCACTACGGGGCATCATCCAAAGGAAATGAAGCCAGTATGTCCAATGAATGTCTGCACCACCATGTGCATTGCAGTACTATTTACAATAGCCAGAGTCAGCCTACGGAAATCGATCCTAGTGCCCAACAATGGATGGGTGAATAAAGAAAGCATGGTATACCCATGCAGTGAATATCAAACAGACATAAAAAAGAAAGAATTTATTGTCGTTTATCACATGGATGGACCTAGAGGGCATCACCTTAAGTAAAATAATGCAGACATCATAATCCCATGTGGAATCTAGGAAAGTTAACATCACAGCAATAGTGAGAAGAACAGTGGCTATCAGAGACTTGGGAGGAGAGAGGGGAGGAGAGGTGGTATCAGGTGCAGCTGCAGTGGGGGTGGGGGTGGGGGGTGGAGAGCACTGGTGTTCCATCACACAGAGGTGTCTGTAACTTTGACACTGAGTTATGGTGCGTTGCACAGTGGCCAGGAGAAGACTTTCGAATGTTCTCATCACAAAGAAATGATCAATGCAAGAGGTGATGAGTATGGTGACTACTCCGATTTGAGCATCACACAACATGCATGGAAAAATCAAATTGTCCTCTGTAATTGTGTGCAATTACAATGCATAAACTAGAGATGTAAAACATCATTTAAAACGTAGATCTCATGATATGTGTCTCTATCATAAAAACAAATATATAAGTAAATAAATAAATACATACTCCAGAGGTTTTGTCTGCCTTGCTCTGTCTTTCTATGATGCTGCTGTTCCATTAAATCGTCACATTCGGCCAGGTGCAGTGGTTCACGCTTGTAATCCCTGCATTCTGGGAGGCCAAGGCAGGTGGATTGCCTGAGCTTGCGAGTTCAAGACCAGCTTGAGCAAGAGAGAGACACCGTTTTTTAAAAATACCCAGGCATTATGGCAAGCACTTGTAGTCCCAGCTACTTGCGAGGCTGAGGCAAGAGGATCATTTGAGCTCAAGAGTTTGAGGTTGCTGTGATGCCACAGCACTCTATGAGGGGCAAGAAAAGTGAGCCTTTATCTTAAATAAATTGTAATATTGTGCGGCCACAAGAAGAATGCAATAGTTAAGTATTATTTTAAAATTCCAGATGTAGGTCTAAGAAACTTTACTTAGAGAAGGAAAAATAATTTTCAGGGAAGGGATATATCTTCAACAATGGAGTATTAAGTTGTAAAATTCTTACAATTGACCCTATCTATGGCAAATTAAAGGAGTAATTGATAAATGACTTTGGTGTTTCACTTATTTTCTGCTTAAGCCAATTCATTATATGTGTGTTATATGTGGTAGAAACAGTTCAGATGTCCCCAATTATTATAAAAAGTAAAATACACATAGGCACACACTTTAAAGGAGTCATTTATATTCAGGGCCATTGATCACATATTGACACAGATTAGTGTACTATTAGCTATATTCAAATAATAAAACACGTGGATATTTTGTAGACACTTTCTCAGCGTTTTTCTAAAAACCTTCTTATAAACAACAAGACAGTGGGACAAGACTGGCCGAGACCAAAGTTTGCCTCTGACACAAAGGGTAGGCTTGATACAAGAAAAGCTGTTGGTCTTTATTTCCTTGGGATAGGATGGGAACTCTGGGGTCAGTGGCAGAGGAATAGCCTCCCCTATTACATGGTCACTCATATGCTTAACGTAAACAACAAGAGAAAAGATAATGGAAGAAAATCTAGAAATGTATATGAGGCATGCTTTTTAATATAAGGTAGGTCACTCAAAAGTCATAAAGGAGAAAATTTTAATAAAAAAATCCTCCTACATTAAAAAAAAAGCACAGCTAATGACGCCTTAAAATAAATTCAGAACACAAATTATAGGGTGTGATTAAATATTTGCCTCACATAAAATATAATATTAGTATCTCTAATACGAATTATTTCCTATATTGATATGAAGAAATCAAAAAAGTAAAGACCAATTTGGGAAAGGTTACACTAGGAAGAACACTAAAAATAAATCCTAATTGTGCATAAACCCAGGCGAAGGTACAATAGCTTCTTAAGTATTGAGGGATGTGCAGATTCCATCATAGATTCTGATTTTGTAATTTTGTTTCTTATTCGTATTATACATTCTCCGACTTCTGCCTCTTCATTATGTGATCAGATTCATTACACTTCCTCATATACACTTACAGACCCTGGTTTACCAGAGTCATGTAATACTCGGAGCTTGTGAACTAAATTATGGAATCAAATTTTTACAGGACCTGAGCTATTATTTTTTTTTTCAATCTCTTCCCCATCTCTTATCTTATTTCTGCTCCCATCATTTCGTTTTTTTCTTAGGAATTCCTTTGGATCTTGGTATTTATTATTTGCTCTGCTTGTAAAGGTTTTCCTTCCTTAACTCCATCCAACCCTCAAACGTAACGTCCTGATTCTGGTAAAATATTCCTCTTTAATGTTCAAAGAGCCTGGTATCTTTTTCTCTGTACTGATTTGTATCCTTTCAGTTAATTCAATATTTACATATGAAAACATAAAGTGATGTTATGTCTTGGAAGAGGCACGTCAGTGGATAGGATAGACAACTTTGTGTTATTTGAATCTTTTCAGAAATATATTTGCCAATTACGAAAGTAGTTTTATGCAATTTATTTTGTTAACAGTTAAAAAGTTTTAAGTTCCACTAAAATAATGCACTTGGATTATTATCTACTGCTTATTTCTGTATGCTGAGAGTTTAGAATAATTGAAACACTCACCTGCAATTAAGATGTTTTCATTTTGCTGGAGGACCTGAATGCTTACAAAGGACTTTATTTCTATCATGCTGTTCACTTTTATTTTTTTCAGTATAACAAAGATATTTTATTTAAGATCAAAGAGAAATCTTGGGGCATTTCCAAAGAGGAAGGTGACAGAGACATTTTGTTCATTTTTTTTACTGAGTGTTGGGCTTTCTTAGTGATTAATGAAAGAAGAGCTGAGGCATTCCCTTTGGGCTATAAAGAGCAAGTGGGAAACCACAGTGCATTGGTTAATTTTTTTTATTTTTTATTTTTTTGCAAGTTTTGGCCGGGGGCTGGGTTTGAACCAACCACCTCCAGTATATGGGGTCGGTGCCCTACTCCTTTGAGCCACAGGCGCCACTCTGCACTGGGGTTATCATGACTCACATTTAAGTGTCTGTCCTACTCTCCAAGCAAGCAGACATTACTTTTAAAATTATTTTTATCCCAGCTCACATAGAAACTAGTGGCTCATCAAGGACTAGAAGTGAGAAATACTGAGTTTTGATCTGAAGCTTTTTCTATTTTGTTGATCACGGTGACTACTTTGTTACAGTTGTTGCTACTAAAGCTCCTCTTACTGCTGCAGTCATCTGGACCACGACTAAGCTCATTTGTCCTCCCACAGGGAATCTTGTCACCCTTTCTGGACATAGCCTGAAGTGTTACATAAATGGTACCATATAATAAAGAGAAACACACAGAATGGAACGAGAGTTGCAAATAGTGAAATAAGAGAGAGAATTGACTCTCTTCTTTGAAAACAAGAAAACAAATTAAATATATATAATATGTACATATATACACACATAAAACTCTTTTTATTAACTGAGATTCTGATGACCATTCTTCTCAAATGCATTCATGTTAACCCCAAGTTCCTGCTACACAAACAGACCCCGCAGAGCTTCAAAATGTCCCTCAGAGAAACAGACTCTCTCTGAGCTCTCATTATATCAATGATCCAGAAAGTCAAAGGTCTGTGGTTTTGACACTTGATTGATAAGAATAATACACTCAGTATTTCCAGTTGCGCTGGTATGTTGATATTTTACTTTTTAGTATGAACATTTTTTTAAAGGGAAAACCAACCAGCTATTTTCTGATCTGTTAAAAGAAAAAAACAGCCTGTCCCACCACTAACACATACTTTATGGTCCTGGGTTGATCATTGACCCACAAAGTCTCAGTTCAGAAAGAGCATCTGGCTGCTCAATGAAGTCTTAATTTTACACAATTTTCTACCTGGACTTGCCAGAAAATACAAATGTAGTCTTGATAAAAATGTCAATTGCTGCTTTATGTCAGAATAATTTATTTGCAAACTTTTATAGAACTGTGAAAGGTGACAATATCATCTTCCAAGTATCTCCTTCTGACCTGTCTTCTCCCTTTGACTGTTGAGGCCACTTATATTAATCTGTTCATGCAATGCTACCCACATCCCTTCCAGATTTTTCTTTGTAGAGGAGATCTAAGAGGTCATAGGAGATCCGACCACCAGTTCAGAATCTGTGTACTGGTTCCGTGCTGGACACAACACACTCGTTGGACTCAAATGAATGCTCAGGAGTTTCTATCCGACTGCCTTTCATTATGTTCAAGAGTCTTCATCTTAACTAGACTGCGTCTTCACGGGGGCAGCACTGTGTCTGAATTGCTTATACCAATAACCACAGCATGTAGCACAATCCGTATTGAGTGAAGGTGAATAATATAAAATGTGAAATAAATTTACCCGCCATCTTTTGAAGTAGCCACCTCATCTCCCAGCTCTACAGTCTCCCCTTTATTATTGATTTTAAAATCTCAACCTCTAGATTACACAGAACTGACAGTTTTGACCCCTTCATGTCACCCCAAATAACTTGCTGTTATGGCTTCTTGTAATGAAAGACATCGTACATACAAGATGGAGCAGTCCAACTCCATATCCCTGAGCCCGGGGGCTCTCCCGATGTGACTCACTGCTCACCTGTACTTTCTCCTGCTCTCCGCTGTTCAGATCTACGCTAATTGTGCTCCTTTCTCTCTGGGTGAACTCCTGAACTCAGAGACTTATAGTTTCTCCATCTCCCCAAACTCACACCCTGTCTGCAGTCCAGGCAAAATGTTACGGTACCAATCAGCTGTCACCTGAGATGTTAGCAGTCACTTTTTGGCTACCACTCCCAGGTGGCAGAGCGTTAATGTGATGTAATCTGTTAATAACCAAAATTCCAGGAACAAAATGAATTCTTGAGCCCTAAGACTTTCCTGGTTCTTGATGTGCCAAGGGATTGTTTTGATTGAAATTTGGCCATTTTAAGTGCTATGTCAGGAGACTCTATAACAAGTTTAAGCTTTCTGTTTAGCTGGCTTTCCCTGACATCACCCCAGTAGGTAAAGTGGTGGGTGCTGCCAGATTGAAGAAGATATCCAAGTTTTCCAATTGGCCTCCAAGGACAACAACGTAGGAAAAAGGTCCTTTTTAATGTTGCATAAAGGTTGGAATTAGAGTTTTTCTCCACTGGGCTGTGACAGATATTATCAGGGCCTGGAGGTCGGGAGTGCCTCTTTGTTGCTCCTGAAATGGCCTCTGTTCATGCACGCTGGGTGCCTGTGGCCTCTTCACTACTGGGTGACAGTGAAAGTTCTTGAGTCCCCACTACCCCTCCTTTGATATGCCCATCAGTAGGGTAAGGGGTGCTGTTACTTCTATGTAATGATGGAAGTCGTGTCCTCACCTGTTCTCTACTGACACCATGGAAGGTGGCTGTATCACCCAGAGGGAAGGAACTTTGAGATCCCTTGATCCACTCTTTCACCACCCAGGAGATGGATGGTTTATTAAGAAACTTCTTGTCCTAGACCATGAGCTCCTAAATGGCATAACCAGAACTTTTTATTCCTAACCCAGTTTCTTTGTTCTTTCCACATTCCCAAAGGTGGAAGCCTTGGCTCCCCACTTAGCCTTTGCTGGGGCAGGCGTGGGGACGCCCATTGTTTCTGTCAGCACTGTTTGTGTAGAGTAGAGTGGTCACTGTGTGTGAGTTTTTGTGTCTCGCCAAGATACCCCTTTACTTATCTACTGACCACAGAGAACTTTCGTTGGGGCTTTTCTTGTCTTCCCCCATCAGTGTTCTTGGGTCCCTGACTTTTTCAGTTTCAAGTCTGGGATACAATGCAATAAAACAAAAACCCAGAGAAGATACTAACATGCTGTTTCTTGGGTCTTAAAGCTCAAAGTTAATCTGACTTTTGTTCTTTGCCTTTCAGAGCTTCATATATTTGTTTTATGTATAATGTCACTGTGTCTGGTTGTACTGAGCAGACAGATGAAAAGAAATTACATTTATTCACCTTCCTAGAAGCTAAAGTATGAGTACAATTTTTAGAATAAAAAACAGCTGGAGTTATACAAAAATTTTATTCTAGACTTTCTTAAAATATATTAACGGTATTATGCTATCTAATCATTAGTGGCCAGAATATATTGAGCACATACTATGCGGTATACACTGGCACCTGAATTAGCTGCATTAACTCTAAGTCTTAGGGAAACCTTCAAAAGGAGGTAGTAACATTCCCACTTTAAAGATTAAGGCCTGGAGTTTTAGAGAAGTATTATGCACTAATTTGTTTTAAGGCAAAAACTGGTATCCATCAATGCCTACTTAAATGCCATCCTTAAATATCCATTTCTCTCAGGTAAAAGTTGAAATTGTGTATGTTTGATCTGGTTGGAGTTCTGTCTTCCCAGTCTCTTGTTCCATCAACCATAAGTTAGACCTGTCTGCTCAAAGCTCCTCTCTCTTCCGAGGTATAAAGGATGTTTTTCACTTTGGCTGTGCTCTATTTCTTCACATATCTGATGTCCATTTCCTCCAGCCTCCTCAGTTCTCAGACCCAAAGCCGTGATTGTTTTTATTCAGAGTAAAATCCAGTGGTTGGCAGGTTAAAAAGCATAATGCTAAATGAATCAATGCATTATATGTTGTAAAAGGGAGATAAATAAAGAGTGTAACAGCAACAACGTGAAAACATGCCATGGATTCTCAGTAAAGTCATTTTGTCAGAGGCATAAAAGGTAATAATGCTAATTATACAAATAATATTAATGACAAGGGAAATTTTGAACTGCATGGTTGTTAAACTTTATAAAGCACTTTCACATAGATTATTTCATTTGATTATCACATTATGCCCTAAGGTAGACAGGAAGTACTTGCCATTTCCTTCTTTACCGTCAATAGCCTCAGGTTTATTAAGAAACTTCTTGTCCTAGACCACGAGCTCCTAAATGGCATAACCAGAACTTTTTATTCCTAACCCAGTTTCTTTGTTCTCCTCAGATTGCCTTTATAGAGAAATATTGCAGTGGTGCAGACCAGCTCCTGTGTGTGCAAGACCGTCAGCTGGATTTAAATCCAGGCCCTGCCAAGTGCTAGCTCTGTTTTCCCATCTGGTATCCATCTTGTGGAGCTGTTATAGGAATTAAAATTCCTAAATGTAATATTTGGCATGTCGTACATTGCTATCTGTTAGAGGCATGCCAGACTTTATAAATAGGAGCCGAGTTGACACATTGGTGTAACAGAAAAGTGACTAGCCTAATGAGAATTGAAGGAACAGGGAGAGAGTGTTCTCCACTGATGGATTTTGATGGCTAAGGCTGGGCAACAAGCAGGTTACTTCAGGGTCAAGTGGGAAGACAAGAATGGCCAACTGAAGGATTTGAATTACAATGATGTGATAAAAGAAGGGGTTTTTAAATGATTAATCTTTCAAGAATACCTGTGGAAAGTGCAGCTGAGGCAGAGAACTCTCTCTGATTTTCCAAGCCAATCAAAGTCTACACTGTTGGCATGCAAATCTCCTTGATTTGTCTTTCATAAGCGCTCCAGTATAGATCAGTTTTGATAACATCAAGCTAAATTTTCAAATAGCATATCAGAGTTTAAGGATTCTTTGTTCATTGCAAATAGTCCCAGCAATAAGATTAATTTTCAACAACTCAGTGTGTATGGTGGTAATGCGTTCCCCTGAAACACAATTTTATATCATACCACTGGAGGGGAACAGATTGAACTCAATTATTTCATTCTCTTTCTTATTACTGAAATATTAAAGCACAACAAAGACACCTTTTTCCCCCAATTGCGTATTCTAGCTGCTGGTACCTTGTTAATCCTAAAAATTTCTAATATTGATGTCAAAAGTGACAGTGTGTCTTTCTGTACCCAAAACAAGTGTCAGAAATAAAGCAATTGCACGAGGAAGAAAATAACAAGTCAAGGTGACTAGAGTTAATTTTACTCTACTGTCCATTTCAAAATATCTTAAAGAGAATAATGTTCCCAGCATAAGGAAATGCCCCTAGCATAAGGAAAATATAAATATTTAAGATATTTATATCTTAAATAGCAATTAAGATACCAATTATCTTTATGTGTTTATATGAACATAGTAAATTATCACATGTACCCCCAACAATGCGTATCATTGATATACATGTACATTTATATATACCAATTAAAACAATAAGTTAAATCTAATTATGCTATATTGAAAAAAAGAAAGAAATATCTTGCCACTGCACTTCCTTACCAGAAACAAACACTGCTTAAGAAAGGGGGAATAGAAATGCTTGACTCCAGAAAGAGCATGGGAGGTGTGATGTGGGTTCATCATTACTGATATCCAGGACCTTCAGGTGGCTGCAAGAGACTAGTGATTTTCAGACTGCCATCTTGCTTTGTGGAAAGCCTGAGATCAGCACAATCTTCTCCTGTAATATATTTCACAATGCATAGGTAGAAATTGCCATAGTAAGAAAGAAAGAAAGAAAGAAAGAACTTCCTGTGTAGGTTCTTGGATCAATTTTTTCCAATAGCATGCATTTCAAAATGCTGCACCATTCAGTGTTATCTATTAATGTGAATCAGAAATTTAAGAAATTAAAGAATCAAGGTAAGAGAGAGAGAGAAAGAATAAAGGTGCAAAATACTGATAGTTACTCTACTCCTCTTTTTTCTGGGTTCTCATACCATTATGATGTTTTTACTTATGCACTAAGTCTTCACATATACCTTTTTAACCTGATACATGTGGTCTTTCTAAATAATAGGTTATATTCATCAATTATCATATAAAATGTTTACATCCATCATCTCATTTAAAATAGCTATCAATAATTGAATAAGTATGATCATTAATTAAATATAGCTATGGTAACTGAGCTCAAAATTACCTATCCAAGGTAAATTTATAGGCATGATGATTGTCAATACTATCCCTTGGACAACTGTCTTCCTATTCAAATGTAGCATGATTCTACTGGTATATCACTGATGTAAATCAGCTGTCTGAAAGAGGAGAGCAAGCTTAATGAGTATTCTAATTCTCTGAATCCTTTCCCATTTATAAGCTGTCATCCTCCTATAAAGATGAGATTTTCTTTCTTGCAGCACATCATGGTATTATTTAAATATGTGTATGAGTGTCTAGATTTTTAAATTCAATATATCGCCATGGTTTAATTATAATTTTATTAATTATTAATAGTTTATGCATTGTTTTATATTTTTCTAGGGCTTAGAATTGAAGCTAGTTTCTATCTACTAGGCATATTCCTTAAAGTCTTCAAAGTCTTCTATACCTTCTGAAACAACACATCCTAGGCTCACCTTATGTTCTTCCTGTCCTTTCTCTAAGGAGCCACTGTTCATTTTCAACAAATAATATTTAGAATCAAGACCTGAGTGCTCAGTAGGCTTGTGGCTAAAGGAATGTCCAAAGAGCTCCAAATCAAATACAAATGAGTTCATTTTTCTTCACATTTTTCTTCTCTCATATTTTTATGTAATGTCTCTTAAAGTTAGAAATCTGGATGCAAGACCATCAGTTGATTTACTCATTCTTTCTGTTCTACAGATCCAGTGTACAAATACCACTATCAACTACCATGTTTGGAATAAAGTTCAAGAATTCTTACAGGTTTTTGTTTTAAGCCCCACCTGGCAGCCATCCCAGCAGCAACCCAGGTCTCAGATCACTGCACTCCAGCCAAGCTGTCCCAGACTAGAATTGCCCACTAACCCATGAAGTTCATGAGAAATGACAGCAATTTTATTTGATATTACTATTTAATGCATTTAAGCTACTGCATTTTGGAGGGCTTTCTTTATACAGTAGAATGACTTTATAGTGTTGTCAACCTAGCTAGATTTACCTATGTTTTTCAGAATTCCTGTCACTCTGTTTCCCATTAGAATGGGACACAAGGGAGATTCTTGCAGGATAAGGAAGGCCGAAGAAAGACATTAGCAATTTTGCAACTGCAACACATTGTTCCAGATTGATTGATTCACCTTGTTGGCATGAGAACTTCTGAACCAACAATTTCTTTCTGTTTTTTTTAATTATTATTATTATCCTTTAGTTTTTAAAGCTCCTGCATCAGTTTAGTGTGTTTAGCTCTGTGACAAAGGCCCTCATTTTTGTAGTCACCCACATCACTAGAGTCAGAGACAATAAGAATAGGCAGAGGCTTCAGGCTGTCTTTGGAATTCTAGCTCATGCTTGTGGAGTTAATCTGGCTCCTGATATTTCCCCATTGACTTCTTGCACCATGGATTTAAAAATGCAACATCAAGCACAGAAACAAAACTATATAGCAAGTTTGACACTTGTGGAAGCTAATTTTTGGTAGCTTTGTATATGTCCCACTGTTTCTGCTTCTCTGAGTGAACTCTGGTAGACTCTCATGCATCGGTAGATGAGTACAACAAAAGGTCTTGAGAAAATACGTAGGCAATGTGTAACTTGGCTTATTTTGGAAGGATTCAAGAAGAAAAACGAATTTGGGCTAAATTCTCAAAAATTTTTTGACTTGAAGACTTAAAGGGCGGCTTTTTTTTTTTTTTTTGAGACAGGAGCATCAAGCTGTCACCTTGGGTAGAGTGTCGTGGCATCACAGCTCACAGCAACCTCCAATTCCTGGGCTCAAGCAAGTTTCCTGTCTCCGCCTCCCAAGTAGCTGGGACTACAGGCGCCCGCCACAACTCCCGGCCATTTTTAGGTTGCAGCCATCATTGTTGTTTGGCAGGCTGGGGCTGGATTCGAACCCTGAGCCACAGGCGCCGAGCCAAAGGGTGGCTTTTTATCCCATGGTTGGGGCAAATCATTGAGATAGACAACCACCTGGGTGACACAGCACAGAGCAATGAAATGATCAGGGTTGGGGACATATCTCTTTTAAGGGTGGAGGATATGGACAGTGGGACTTCTTATTCTACACTGTATCATGAAACTACAGAGAACTTACTGTCTCTTGGAGAATTGTCCCCTGTCTCTTGGAGAATTGAGGTGATACAACTTTGTAATAAAATCTATAAATATAACACACTCTACAACCAGGTTGTCAATCAGTACATCGAATATTCAATACCAACAGTAGCCTAACTAAACTGCTTGAGACTCCTAGGGAAGTTAATTTCAGATAATAGTCTGTATCAGTTCTTTTATAATTATATGTTGATCTTTTCTTTAGTGTAGTATTATTATAATTACTATCATTATTACTACTACTAATAAGAATACTTAATGATGGCAAAACAGTGTTGTCTGAACAGCAATAAAAAAAAATCAAAGATTCTGAGGAGGAAAGAGGTACACATACCCAATACATCATTTTGAATTACAGCTTCACCCAACTTTTTATCTTTCATAGGTGATTTATAGTTTGTGTCTTTAACCTTTTTATATTTTTAAAACATAACAAAACCAACTTTTCATATTACAACACAGTTGGAGGAAAAATACAGAGATTAATTATCCTGCAAGATCACATTAGGAATATACTACCAGATCATTAACTGAAGTCTGAGATTCTGGTAATATAAAGTGGGCTCTAGTGAATTGAATAATAAACAGAGGCTTCTCTCTTGGGCTTTTATTTAGGGAGCATATCAGCAAACTCACATGACTTCCTACAGCAATGAAAGATGCATCCCTTTCAAATTCCACTAAGTCACACCCAGTGAAATAATAGTAATAATAGTTGTTTTAGTTGTTTGATTACTACTCATGGGGTTGAGCATATTACTTACATAACAGGGGAGAAGTCCCATGTCAAAATTTGGAAGTTGATTTTCCTTAGTGTTTTGTTGTTGTTTTTGGTTTTATTGTTTACAATTCATTGAGGGTATAAAGACAGGTTACACTAATTCCGTTCATTATGTAAACTCCTTCTTATAATTGTGTCCTGCCCCCAAGAGGTGTTCCATACACTGTGACCTCCCTTCCATTCTTCCTTTTCTCCATTCTTTATTCCCCTACCCCCTACCTATCCTCAGTGGTTTTTAAGTATAGGGTGTCAGTTTAGGACACCCTTTCTGTGGGTAGGGTGGGAAACAGATATAAGAGAAGATAACAAGATTCAGTAGGGATAAGGTAAAATAATTCTAATTATCTTATTAGTAAGCTTGTGAATGGACCCTGGACACACACATGCCTACCGAGTCTTGAGTCTCTGCCAAGGGTCTGCCCTGTTGGAGCATCGCATGGGCCAGCACAAGCAGGACTTTGTATTTTGCCTACCCCCAGCTGCACCACTATGACAGCGAAAGCAGCTGTGAGAACCTCTGAGCCTGCAATTCTCACTGGCAAATGTTGAGAATGAAAGACATGCACCTCATGGGGTCATAATGAGAACAATGCAGTGTCACAGACACAGAGTGTTTATGTCATTTTTCTACATGTTACGGACACACCACAAATGGCAGAGTTTTAAGAAGGTGTTAATCCTGTTATTTCCTGTCTGTTCCCAGTCCCTATAGAACAGCAGCTCCTCTCCTGTCTGTCCTGGCACAGAACACAAATAATTACCCCCAAACCCGTCAAGAGGAGGATGGATTTCCTCATTAAGCCAAACCATCATGGGTGAAAAAATAATGATCTCAAAAGGCAGAACAAAATAGACCAAGCCAATGAAGAGAAATGTTATTATGACCACACAAACAGTGACTTTGCACTGGTTGTCAGAGAGTAATGTGTGGGGAGTGGGGATATCAGACTGGATTATGGAAGATAAGAATATTGGACAATTAGTTTTATGACTTTTTAGCTGAGTTTGTCTTCATTCTCAGTGAATTCCTCAAGAGAACAGTGTATTTCTGTGTGAGATTCACATTCGTGTGAATTTGACAGCACGGAGCTTGCAAGCACAGGTCATGGCTGTTCTCTGCGTGAGGGGGAGTTTGGTGGGGGCAGAAACTGGCTTCTGTAGAATCTTGCAGAATTATTTTCCCTATGTAGCATAAAAGCAAAGGTCAGAGAGGAAAATGAGGTCAATGACTGGTGATTTTTCAGAGCTGTTCACCATCTGCTATCTTTGATTAATCTGGAATCATCAATCAAGCCACTCTCCTGATCTTTGAATGTGCTGTTTTTCAGTTTATCCAAGACATCTTCATGTGGCTTCACCTGCAATATAGGAAATCCCAGCTCTGTAGCAGAATCAATGCCCTTTCCTCAGGTCTACACTGCCTGTCTTCCTTATATTACAGGTTGGTGGCACCACTTGCTCTCTCCAGTCAGAAATCAATCATCTCCCCCACTGCTTAACTTTCAGCATCTAGTGACCTTGATCACTCTTTCTCCTAAGCTCTCATTTCTTTCATCTGTGTCATTCTCACAATAAGTGTCTTATTTCTGCATCTCAGACACTATTATTTGCTGAAATTGTGAGTCCCTTCCTCTTCTCAGGGTCCCTTGTCTTTAATTCTTCTCTACTTAAGATATACTCTGAGCTAAAAGGAAAAGTAGACATAAAAATCTGATCATACTTTTCTACAGCTGAAAATTACTTAGAAATTTGCTTCCAAGGTTGAGACTTAAGTCTGTTGATCTCATGGTTCCAATGAACCATAGTCTCATTCTTCTCTGAACTCATGAACAAACAATGTTGAGTGCAATCTTTACCAGCTCAAGTTCTAGTGTCAAGAAGTAGGAATTCCTGTCCTGGTCTGCCCTTTAAGCCTTTTAAAACTTGATAGTTTTTTCACCTGTGATATGAGGACAATGAATTAATAATAGAACTTATTTCTAAGGTTCTGATCAGTATCTGTTAATGCACATAGGGACTGAGAACATTGGTTGGCTAATAACAAGTGTTCAAAGACTGCAAGTGTCGCTATCACTTTATTCTCCCAGGTACAACTTCATTCATGGTCATGTATGTCTTTGCCTTTTCCATGTCTTCAGGATTTGCATGTGTATTTTCCTTTGTGAAGCAGCCAATCTTATCCTCCACTACACTCTCAGTCTAACTGACACTATATTGGAAAGACTTCTCTGATTCACTGACTCTCTCCTTACCACCACAACCATTTTTCCTGAAGTCATCTCTGAGATTATTTCAAGAGCCCTATATTTAGCTTGATAACAGTTTTTATAATCATTCATTATCCACCACCCACATAATGTGTGAAGATTTTTCATCTTAGTACTGTCAGTGGGTTTGCATCCTGAATACTCAATGTGTTTATTAAGTAAATCAATGAATATAAAAGGAATTGTGAAACAACCATGGCGAAGAGCACGAGAAACAATGAGACACTGAAGAAACTTCACCAGTTCTCTCGCCCATCTGCTCAGCTGTTGAGAGGTTGACAAAGTTGATGGAGACTCTGTTGTACCCTGTGGGGGAGGAATATCTTGTGATTGTATCATAACTAAAGGATAATGAAATGCAGAGATGAAGGGAAAATGCAAGAAAGAGTTGGTAAAACAGGTGGGAGTGTGGAAATGGGTGATCAAGATGTAGGAGAGAACTTTGATTTCTCAGATCTGAGAATGAAACCAGAGGCTTGAAATGCTAAAAGACACAAGATTTTTGACAGCAGGTCTATCTGGCAAGGGGAAGACCCTTCCCTATGTGATTAAATGCCTGCAGCGGGCCTGTTACTCCAACTAATCTGCTCACATGGACTTCAGCAGAATGTGAAGATTATGTATTTTCCTTTTTCGGTTAAAGAAAGAGAGGATAAATGAGATGTTCTGTTTAAATCTAGCTTTTGTGTTTGTATATTTGAAGCTGATCTTTTTACTCTTGATACATGTGGTAGTATAAACCCATCTAAGTTCTAACCATGGGGAACTATAACTGTTACAGTTGTAATTATCCCTTCAACAGTTTTTTTCTTTTTCTGTAGTGGACTACATATGTCAGTGAATTTGATGTGTCCACTTGGCTGGGAAGGACCATATTTTGCAGAAAACTATTTCTTGTATGGTTTCCCTTAATATGTGCCATAAGGAAAAATCCTAGGAAATTTGCAGGACGGAGAGGATGCCTCATCTTTCCATTAAGCCCATGCATTTTTAGTTTAGCAGCTGACTCCCCTCACTGGTAATGAAGCAGCCACCTACCTTCCTCTGTCTTCTCCTTCAGCCTCTCTGAGACTTGGGTTAGGGATAGGTGTGCTCAGGTATATGTGAAGGCCACCAGATTCTCCGGGGTACACACAGCACCCAGGACAGAGGCAAAAAGTAAGTGATGTGTGTTTTAGTCCACCCTCACGGTTTCCAGCTCCTGCTCCACATGCCAGCCTGCTTCTGCTCTCTCCTGCTTTACATCTGTCTTCTCTTCCTGACCATCTGTCCTGTTGCCTTTATACTTTAGCATCATATGCAGAGATTCAGCCTTCCAGAGACTGGCCAACCAATGTGACAATGATAGAAGCCTAAATCCCGGCTCGGCGCCTGTGGCTCAACGGCTAAGGCCCAGCCACATATAACCTGAGCTGGTGGATTTGAATCCAGCCCGGGCCCGCCAAACAACAATGACAACTGCAACCAAGAAATGGCCTGCCATTGTGGTGGGCACCTGTAGTCTCAGCTACTTGGGAGGCAGAGGCAGGAGACTTGCTTGAGCCCAGGAATTGGAGGTTACTATGAGCTGTGATGCATATCCAGGGTGACAGCTTGAGGCTCTGTCTCAAAAAGAAAAAAAAAAAAGAAGCTTAAATCCCTTTGACAAATCTCCCTGTCTTCACTTGTACTGCAGGACATGTATCCAGATGCACTTTGACACCTGGTCTCACGGGGTCAAAGCAGGGTCCTGAACATGGACAAAATCCTTAATAGAAAGTTATAGGTCATTGAAATGTGGTTGTATTTTCTCTATGAATAGGGGCCAAAGTCATCAGCTGATACTGGGATGGAGCAGAGAGATGAGGGTTCTGAAAAATGGTGAAAATATATGTATGTTTTAAAAAATCCTTTATGTGGTGGTGCCCATAGCTTAGTGGGTAGGGTGCTGGCCACATACACCGAGGCTGGGGGTTCGAACCCAGCCTGAGCCTACTAAAACAACAATGACAACTGCAATAAAAAAATAGTCAGGCTAAGTGGCGGGAGCCTGTAGTCCCAGCTACTTGGGAGGCTGAGGCAAGAAAATCGCTTAAGCCCAAGAGTTTGAGGTTGCTGTGAGCTGTGACACCACAGCACTCTAGCTTGAGACTCTGTCTCAAAAAATAATAATAATAATT